>JAGFPH010000153.1:381454-437311 GCA_018207615.1 Philaenus spumarius
TAGTTCTTCCTCGAACTGTGCAAGCTGAGCCACCTGCTGCATCACCTTCTTGTGTATAAAAACGGGAGGGTAGATTGGAGTATAACCCTTGGCTATCCACATGTGCATTGCCATTTGGCACAAAGCTAACTGTAGCAATACTCCTGGGCCCTGCACAAACACAAACATTCGAGCATTAACGGGTAAATTTACTACGACTAGGTGGGGGGGGGGGGGGGGGGGGGAAGAATGCTACTATTTGTTCACGACATTTTAATGAACATTGTTTTTGAAAACTACCGATAAGGATGACCAACCGTCGTTGACATTCCTCCCTCCTTCGTAAAATCATTCGATATTTTCAAGGCAGTGTCAAATATTATAATGGAATTAAAAGATAATTTATCATTTAGAACATTATGCGGTCCCATTTTTACCGCCTAATAAACCTCAAATTCGTCGAATACACTCATGTATCTACTCTTATCGCAGAATTTGATCATCTTCATGTTGGTCTGTAGGTCGGTGTATTTATGATCGAAGTCAATAAGGTGGGCAGCAAAATTGACTGTAGTAAAGACTTTGCCGAGCGCACTGGAGTCTACAAATTGAGTCCCAAATATTACATAGGACAGACTGGTCGTTTGTTTGGTAAGAGATTTAAGAAACATTTGCCAAAATGTAAACTTAACTCTATAAAATCCAATTTTGCCGTCCACCTTATTGACTTTGATCATAAAATACACCAACCTATAGACCAACATGAAGGTGGTAATATTCTGCAATAAGAGTAGATAGATACATGAGTGTATTCGAAAATTTGAGATTAATAAGGCGGTAAAAATGGAACCGTATAATGTTCTAAATGATAAATTATCTTTTAATTCCAATATAATATTTGACACTGCCTTGAAAATATCGAATGATTTTGCGAAGGAGGGAAGAATGTCATTGACGGTTGGTGGGGATTCTTATTGGTAGTTCTGACCTTGCTTTCGTGCTGACAACATTGAGTGTTGTACTAATTATTTAAATGTATACGTTGTTTATGTTTTGTGTTTGTGTTGTGCAGTTTAAATGTTGCAACAGTTATTTAATGTTTTGACGACCTCATGTGAATGATAATTCACACACCTGATGATGGATGAGTGAAATTCATCCGAAACCGCGGTAGTGTTTTTAACGCATAGAGTGGATCACCTTTGATGGACATATAAAAGGTAATATTTTATTAAGCTATTTATAAATTTAGTGATTAGGATACCTTTCCACAATGAAAAAAAAAGCTAAAAGAAATAACTAACAGAATTAAAGCTTTGGAAGCAGAAAATTAAAAGATATTGTTAGAGGTGAATAATGAAATTGACAAAAAAGGTCTGAATTTTAATGTACTGCACAAATATTGACTCTGGGACAGATTAAAATATTATTAAATCCCAAGAAAAGAGAACACAATCTTATGTTTATAAATACAGTGGTGTCCTGCTAATCCGGAAGCGGTTTATTAAAAAGTTTAACTAATTATTCTCGTGAAAGGTCAGTGTTTGACAACCTCAGTCAACTACGATTGAAATATGCACACAAAGAAGTTGGCATGCACATCCTGTTTTCCAGACTCGACTCAGTCCCTACAACAGTTTTTGGAAAGTCACTTTTGATTCCTTTGCTTTAGTTGCTGCTTGATACCTACAAAATAAACTTGAACCATATTAATCGTGTTTTGTGGTTTTACGTACCGTTAAGTGCGAGTGTTTGTATGTGGAAATAGAAACTAAATGGAAGAAAGTGACTGTGACAATGGAGCAAATACTTCAAACATTATATAAACGATGTAATTTTATAGACATGATCAAAATTAAACTTTTCATTCATTTTTAAAATTCTTAATCAACAATAGTGTACTATATTAAGAGGGTTCTGTACCTGAATGGAATATCATGTTTTATGACGCAATAGTGCTGCGTTTAGCGTCCCTACTAGGAGTAGTTCGTAGATTAGTCGCTAGTCGAAAGTTATAGTTTTACTGGTGGAGTAAAGCATATGACCATTGTTGCCAATGTCGGGTATTCTACACGGCATGCAGGGATTTTCTAGTGGGTTGGCGGGGAAAGTTACAAACTCGGTCTGGCAACACTGCATATGACAGTACCCCTCCCACCGCTGCATTTTGTCAACAGTTTTATTACAAGTTACAAGCTTTTTCTTTCCTTTCCTTTGTGCAAACACAAATAGCCGCCTAGCCGGTACGGTGTTCCCAATTAGTTGAGCTGTTGCATTAGGTTTAGGCTCTGAACTTAGACTTATAAAAGTTAATAACTCACAAGAACATTGTTTTAAATGATAAGGATAAAATATATGCATTTAGACAATCAAACAAAAGCCTATATTTTTATTGGTAATTACTGTTGTTATGAGTGAAACAGGATGGCTAGTGATATGACCTTTTGAAATTCCCTGACTTTTCCCTGATATTTCCCTGACTAAATAACTTTTTCCCTGACTAATCAGTCTTAGAAAAAGGACAAACAAAACCATGCTAATTTTATTTTAGTAATTCAATCAAATTATTTCGGTAAGTAAATCAATTTTTAGGGAATTAATTAAATATTTAAATAAACACGGTAATATTATAACAGTTAAATATTTAATCTATGTTACTGTACCGACCACCAGCAGTTGCAAATTACACATTTAATGACTATAAATATTAAATTAAACAATGAATTAATCAAATTATATTTTATTATATTATAACAAAAGAAATAACTAACTGGTTTTTGTAATCTAACTACCGGTTACTGATTTGCATTAAATATTTAATTAATTGATACGAAAATACCTAAATTCAAAAACATTTAATAATAAAACTAACATTTTAGAAACAGCATGTTAGAGAAAGGTTTCAAGGTCATAACACTGTAAGTGCATTGAAACAAGCCGCCACAATCACTTGCCAATATTGGGTTTTATGTATCAGAATACGAAGTTTTCTTATTGTTTAAAGTAGAAATTCATCTTATCTTTAATGTTTATTTTCTCAATTAAAATTTGTATTAATCTATGATTTTAAATAGTTATTTTTAACTATTTTCCTTAGAAATGTTATTTTTCCCTGACCTTAACCAAAATTCCCTGACTTTTCCCTGATTTTTCCAGAAAAGTAAAATTTCCTGACTTTTCCAGGTTTTCCCTGTCGCTAGCCACCCTGTGAAAATACAATTTAAAGTATAGAAACATATTTTTTATGTAGTATAGAAACAAATCTCCTAGATAAAATTAAATTATGTATACAATTTTGAGTTTGTACCCAATAAGAATAACATCTTCTGTATATTATTTGTTTAGCAAACCTTTAATATATTTCATCAATTTATTGTCGGCATTGTTTACTAAATATAAAAAATATACCTACAAGTTTATAACCAAATCAATTTATTTTAATATTATGGTGATACATATTAAATTATGTATAAACATTGAAGTTGGTAGGTTACCCAATAAGAATAATATATTCTTTATCATAGGCGTAACCAGGATGACCGTGTAGGGGGGGTTACAACAACCGGAGGGGGGGAAGAGTATTTAAAATTAAGATGCAAAATAACACGTTTTAGGCTCCTCAAAAGTACTTTAAAATGATATAATTTTGGTATGTATAATTTTCCACTTCTAATTGTGATTCAGGCCTTCTTTACAATAGCAACCATGACTCATCCCCCGCCAAATATTTCCGTGCGCTGCCCCTAACCTCATAGGCTTGGAACACACGGCGTTTTTTTGCTGACTGCGGATTAGTTACCGTCCCCGCTCAAAAAAAGCCTCATTGAGATTCATTAAAATGAAGTGTCTATAGTTCATAGTCATCAATATATTGATAATTTATTGTAGCTTAACATTTGCATAGGTGTTGAAAACAAGTTAGGTATTTTTATATAAACAAAGTCCGAAATATTTTTTCAATGGCGGGTTATAACCCCCAAAACCCCCCCGTTGAACCCCCCCGGTTACGCCTATGTTCTTTATAATACTTGCTTAGCAAAACTTTAAGATTTTCATTAATTTATTGTCGGCACTGTTTACTAAATAATATACCTGCAAGTTTATAACCAAAACACATTATTTTAATTTTATGATGATATTTACATATCAAATTTTCAAGGACTAAGTGTTGAAATATAACAATCCAATAAGGTTATATAAAAAAATAGACCCTATTAATACAAGAAATGTTACAGTAGTATAAATACATAAAACCGCAACAAAATGCAATAGGTACAGCACATAAAAAATTGCAATGCATAAATGTTAAAACAAATAACGTTTTAATAACAGCTCAGGGAAGACCGGGGAAATGGTGATCACCCGGGTAATGCCGAACATCACATTTTTTTGCTTATTGTGTTTGAATATAGAGTCTGTTTGGTGCTGATATCTACCACGTGGGCAAGTCAAATTACCACCCTTGGACTGGCTGCATTACGTTGCTAGGTTTGCTAGTGATAACCAAAAAACTGTTTCTTCCACTTTGCTTGTTAAATTCAACAAACATTTAAAACAGGGTAGATACAAATCTGTTTAAATCTACTTTATTTATTCAGGGACACTAGAATCAACACTCGTTTTAGTATATCTAGCCTATGGTGTGATGTTTAAGAAGTGTAATTTAATGTTTAATATGCCATGAAAAAGAACACGGCGACAAATGAGGTAATCACGAACTAACTGTTTGCCATTACCTCGAACCATGTTCGTCATTTCCCCACATGTGTTATTAAGGCAATTTTGTAATCTACAACTTCTGTAAGGACAATGGTATGGTCTTGCTGTTAATACCACCACACTTGTCTCATAGGCTACAACTTTTGAACATTATGTTCTATCGCCCTCTGAAAACCGTGTTTAATCAAGAGTGTGATATCTTCATGCGGGAAAACGAGATTCATTGTTTCAGATGTCACTACTTCATTCAAAAAAAGCTTAACTTACATCAAGGTAGCAAACAAGGAAAAAGGAATAAATGGTTTCAATACACCAGGATCTAACCACTTAATCCAGGAATTTTTAGAGGAAGACTTCTTGGTTGCAGATGTTAGAGCTATTTATTAACTGTAGGAGGGTCCAATAATAGGTTTTATAAAAAAAATAGGCCCTATAAATACAAGAAACGTTACAATAGAAAAAAAAAATACATAAAAACACAACAAAAACAATAGATACTGTACATAAAAAGAGCAATTCATAAATGTTTTTACCTGAATTTTCGGGTTTCGGGCGGGTTTTTTTCACTACCCGAATGACGGATGGGTCCAAATATACGTTAAAATAAGGCGAGTATTTTGGCTATACCCGATAAATTGGGGTAGTGAGGAATTAAAATTAATAATTCAATTTCCTTTAGGTGAAAAGCAAAAATGAGTCAGTAAAAGCTATTTCAAATTAAAAAAATGAAGACAATGTATCAATAATTGAAACTTAGATAATTATCCAACCTTCTTTATTCATATTAAAGGCCTAACAAACGATATCGACTCGACAAATGGAACAAATATGGAATCAAGACATCCCGTTGGTTAAAACAGCTGGACATGGACAACTATCGTTTACTTCAAGTCACAAAGAAAACACAATTATTCTGATGAAAAAAAGTCAAAAACCTAAACAGTAGACACGTCTTGTGTTTTATGTGTAACATGACTATAGTCTAATAATATCGTCTTGCATAATCCGTACGTATGCCTACCAGTCCAGTATATTTATCTACGTTGTATAATTCATTACTTGAGAATTGGCTAACCGATAATTTCCCCCGAATTTTTGTGTTATTTTATTAGTTCCGTAGTTTTTTGTTCATTGTTTTTGTTCTAAGTAGCCTAGTTTAGATTCCCTAAAATAGGCAATTTTATCACTAGAAATATCAGTGTAGCCGGTCCTAGTACCGCTAGGCCTACGAGTTATGTAACAGATAGCGATCATGAGAAAAATACCAATACAAATCGAACGGAAAATAAATCCAAATCAGCAATCAGTATTTTTAGGGATAGAAAAAAATATTTCAATTAGCCTAATAATACGTTTTTAGTAACCTAATAACATACTAAGTAGGCCTAGCCATACAGTAGTGATATAATATTTATGAATTATGAGATAAGTGCTAAATTCAGAGGAAAAAATGTATTTACTAAATATAACATAATCACTTGCTTCGAGTTTTCGTTTACTACCCGACCAAACGTGGGTAAAATATTTCACTAACCGACCTGAACCGCAGACCCCTAACTTTCAACAAATTCTATAAAAGTATTTTTTTTAAACCAAATAAAACAATATAAACATATTATAGGTCTATTATTATCAAACTCTGAGTGCGGTTGAAGGAAGGGCCGCTTCACTCACACACACGCGTAGAAGACTGGAATAAACTTCTGCAATAACCATTGGACCCGTTTTCGAGTTGAGATAATAAGACAAGTGACGAGGCAAAACGTCATCGAATAATTCACAGTAGATGCGCAAGAAGGAAGAAACTACTTCCGCGCATCGGTACAACACTACTGCGCTCTATTGAAAACACGGCGAACTCCTTGCACATCGATATCGTGATTAATAATGTAAGGTACTGGAAAATCAGTTTAAAAAAAAATATATTTTGGATGAAAACTACTTTTTTATCTCTACAGAAACATTATTAAAGAAACGTACTTTAAAAATGTATAATTTTCTAAAACATCGATAGACGCAGTGAACTTTTATTTCTAATCAAAAATCAGTAAAATTATACCTTCCTCTTATGAAAAACTTCTTTCTTTCTTTTAATAATAAAAAATTCATTTATACAAATAATTATGTTTTAAGAGGTTTATAAGCAATGACATATGTAATTATATGATTTGATAGTGATGTTTTACTTTATTTAAGGTGTTATTCACCATATAACGCTGATTTAAACCTTGTTCCTACGTTAAAAGCCAACCCCAAGCGGCTGGCTGGCCGAGTGCAGTGCCCTCTTAAGTTTTTTTTTTGTTTTGAACAATCAATAAATTTTGAATTTTATTCACAAAGCTGTATTGTTTCGTTAATCCTACATTAGTTGGTAGGTTAAAACTTAGGACTACAAATTCAGTAGAATTAAAACTTAAAATTAAGCTTTAAAAAATTAAGTTTTGTCATAATTACAACTTCTTAAAACTTAAATTAAGCTTTAAGAAGTTGTAATTATGACAAAAACATAAATTTGTATAGATTTATCCACCTAAAACTTGTATCACCTCATTTTAAGGTAAATTCAGATTAATCCGGACTCTCGGTAATCCATTCTCATCCGGTCCCGATTAGCGGGACTACTGTAGGTGACATCAAGAATTAAATTTCCTTTAAATTATTTAAGAAAGAATATTAAAATTAATTTCAACAAGAAATTGTGTTGTATGAACTTTATGTTTACAAATTAATATATTTAGCTTATTTTTTTTTTATTTTACTAAAACGGTAAACAGTATTAATGAAAAATTACATCTTAGCTGGTAATTGGTAGTGTTAATAGAAATTTGGAAGGCAATAAAATAGTCTAATTCTAGAAGGAAAGTGTGGTGGGCTGCAATCAGTATATGTTTAACACAAATAAAATATAATAATATTAATTGTATTTTTACAATTCCTATGTAAAAAACTATTTACAACGTATACTATAATCAATTCAATGCAAAACTATAAAAAAAACTTTGATATGCATTTTTTCGGTACCAAGTCACAATTGAATAATACAATGAATTACCTTCTAAGGCCCGCCTTGAGACTTCAAATTGTTTTTGTTCTAATTACGTTTATGACATGTTAATACGAAGAATACTAAAGTCGAACCAAATTATAAACTTATTTCATTCGATGTGGTAAACATGTATACCAATATTCCAGTAGCAGAAATATTGAATATGCAGATAAATTGCATAAACAGGGAATAGATGAATGATGTGGTTATTGCGGACAGTGTTGGAGCAGAACTATTTCTTATTTGATAATAATTTCTACATAAAGGCAGATGGTCTAGCAATGGGTTCACCACTATCTGGATTATTAGCTGACATATACTTAAACTATTTTGAAAATGTACACATAGTTTCCAATAATAACAAATATAGAAAAAATATACTCTACAATAGATATGTGGATGACACGTTTGTTGTTTTTAATGGTTCTAATAGACAGGCTGCTGGTTTATTAAAATACATAAACACCATCAATACAAAAATTCAGTTTACGCTAGAAGTGGAAAATAACAACTTAATTTCTTAGATTTAACAACCATAAAAGGCAATGGTAAGCTTGATTATATATCGCAAGCCTATGTCAATTCGTACCATCCGTATTAAAAAAAAAATGGCGGCCTTTAATTGCTTTATACACAGACTTAACACCATCCCGTACAAGGAACAGTTACCATAATGAAGTAAAAATCATCAAACACATAGCTGTAAGCAATGGGTATAAAATATTATAATTATATAAATGCTTAGTTATACAAATTGCTTTAAATTACAATCATACGAACTGACTACCAAATTAACGGTTTCCTCTATGGCTTGGCACAGTTAAAATGCAAAAATTGTGTTTTACATCTACTATATACAGTAGTTCACTATTCCGAACTAATTGGGACCAAACGCCGTTTGGTTTAGCGGGAATTCAGAATAGGCGGATTTTATGAATAATATCAACGTATTGACTTGTTAAGGCGTAAATTAAGTGCGGGGACATCTGCTAGTGTCAGTTCTACACAGCTTTGATCGGCTCGGAGCAAAGCGAGGAGGAGTTGAACGCTCAAACTGAGCTCGTATCACACGTAGAAACTGCAAATGCTCTTGACCTCGTCTTCGTATAGGTCTTGGTATAGGTCTTGGTATGGTTTTTCCTTCCGTTGCATTATGATTCTGTTTTCTTCTAAAAACGGAAGGAAAGGATCGTCTTAAAAAAAAATTCGTTCCAGATAACGAAACAGAGGAGAAAAGCGGATGAACGTAACTGGCAGGTGGCAACAACACTACTAGTGCCTAGCTGTTGTATCTAATCCTTCCTTCTTTCTGATGGACCCCGTATCCTTTTCACCGGATGCTTTTTGCGGTACTTTCCTTTCCGCAAAACGGATGGAAAACGTGAAGGAAACAAAACCAGCTTTCATTCCAATTTGGTTCCAGGCGTTTTCATCACGCTTGAGCTCTATGTATGTCTCTGACTTATTTGTATAACAATTACGGGGTTCAGAATAGCAGGGCTCTACTGTATAAATATAAGTCTATATTTATATAAATGGGTTTACTGGCCTTGGGGCAGGTTTAAATTCTTTTTTCTCAATTGTGGCCGTGGCAGTGGCCTATGCATGGAACCACTAATGGTTACTGTGATCGGTCAACATCCAAGCAAAGCCTAATCTTTGGTAATTTTAGGTGTTGTAGCTATGTGTTAGATGCATTTTTATTTGCTTGTTAAAAGCTAGCAGTATTTATACTGTAATATACGGTATGACTTGTTTTGTGGGCTTGCTTGTTTCAGGGCGAGTGAAATATTTTAATTGTTATTTATGTTTTTCAATTTTATTTAACTATCATTTAACATTTTACGTAAATGTGTTTTATGTACATCCACTGTAGTTATGACTCTTGTGTATGTAGGTACAAACTTTTACAAGCGGACGGACTGATATAAATAAGACCAGACAAAAATTACTAATTGAAAGGTTTTCGGCAACTAATTAATGTATAAACATCTTTGACAAAGCTGAAATGAAATTCTGAATTAAGAAGATTGACAACTTAAAATAATGCAACTAGCTGATTATTGTAATGTTAAGTATTGGTACTGTATACTTTATTGTCCGGTATAAAGTAGAATACAGGAAAACATGTGCAACTAGGGTATCAAGGCAGTTATCAGACAAGCACAGAAAAGCTTTGGGCTTTCCATCTGTCGGGAACTGAAAAAAACGTCAGAAAGAACGAGATGGGTTTTTGAAAAGAAATATAATCTCTGATGAGACTTGGATCCATCATTTTGAGCCCGAGTCAAAGCAAGGAGGGGTAAGAAAAGTTACAATATCGGCCGAAAGCTTGAAAATTAATGCTTACAATTTTTTCTGACAGACCTAAAATAAGACTCGGTGTAGTAAACAAAATATTTGTATTGAAAAAATTAAAATACAGACAACTTATAATTTGTAACATATGCAAATGTCATGTATGAATTATAGGAAAATGTAATTTATGAGATCTTTGTCTGGTGAAACTTTAGTGTTTAGGGACTTTTACAAAGTTTACATAGGTAGCGATATATTTTTACGTCATAAGATCAGAATGTATGTACCTAAAAACAGTGGTAACCATGTTGTGATTTCAAGGATATCAAATTATACATCATAATTTAACCACCTTTTAAGCAAGACACGTACAATAATTCTTTATGCCTCAGCCACTCGTCTTCTTTGCTCAATTTAAAACCATGTAATCAAATTTTAAGAGAAGATGTGCTAGTGAAATATTTACCTTGAGAAAAAATCCTCGATCTCCAGCAACCATTCTTCCTTTTTCGAGCTCAACCCCGTCAATCATTTGGATCAGATCATAATGGGAATAGGGTTGCCTTGTGCTTGTATCGCCCCATTCGAACTCGACACGGTTATCATCCTAAACAAACAAATTTGTTAAAATGGTTTCCATACTCTTTCACAGAGTCATAAATCAAGACATCGAAATAGACGAACATTATGATTAAAGCTGAGCCATTGGCATGGATCAACTTCACCAATTTTTACCTGAACATATTTTTAACATTTCATAATATTATACTTCTGTACAAATTGCAACAGTTTCATCTATAAATGATCGTTAATTTAATTTTAAATGTACGCTGAACTTCTCTGTTATGTGAATTAATGACGGAGTTGCATCAAGTTAATCCAGGTTTCAATATTTATTTTCACTGACAAACTTTAAAAAAAGAGGTTATCAAATGTTACCTTGGTATTGACAAGCACAAAATAATAAAAAGGAACTGCAAACACTGACCTCTCCATATTCTACTCAACTTACGTACAAGGTCAAATAACAAAGAAACCATCTGTAACTATAGAATAGGGGAAAGAAGAACAGTGTGTGTGGCAGGTACCCTCCACCTAATACAAATATAATAATAGATAGATTAATAATATTAATTATGGATTCACATTGACAGTGAACGTGCTATATAGCTTGCATACTGTGTTGAGGGGTTCTGCCTTTATTTTGAGGACCTTCTACACCACCGTAATCCTGACATCGTCTGGAAGCTCTCACGACGATAAATTCAAAAAAGATCGCTTAGGGGACCTATTATCTTGGAGCTTAGACAATAGTATAACAGTGAAGAATCTCCAGAGGCTACTCATGCTTTTTGGTTTTAACTCCCAACCCAGAATTAGTTTGAACAAACTATACTTTTTGTTTATTCTATCATTTCTAATAAAAAACTCAAGTACATACAATCACAAGATTTTTCTTGTATTAGGTGATGTGTTATCGTTCTATTAAAATTTGGACCAACTTTGATTTAATTATGTTTCTTGAGAGGAGTTATGTGTGACGGGATAGAGGATCCCGAAAGCCTAAGACAATATGCTGATAAAAATAAAATAATTTTTATTTTCAATTTCTGTAATTCCCTGAGTAAGCATACAACCTTGAATGATTCATGGTAAAAAGTTATTTTTAAACGTGGGAGAAAATCAAAAATTTAATTCTCCAGACTTGACGTCAGTGATCATGGGAGAGAGTGGAAAGGGGATTCAGTTAGTTAAACAGTTGACTCCGGCATAGACAGTTGAGTGCCGCCGTATTTCTTTGATTATTAACCCTTTTAACTCCGGACCAAATAATAGGAATTCCAAAATCTGTACAAACACATCACTACCACAAATATGCAGAAAAATACCAGAGCTTTAAGAAGCTTTTTTCAGAGTTTTGGTAAAAAATTCATAACTTTGTTAATATGTGTGCTATTGTTATGAAGAGGTCTTAAAATGTTTGGAATAAAATGTATTACACAACAAAACAGTTTTTATCATTATTAAAAAAAATGTAACCCACACCTCCTAAATAATAATAATAAAAAGTAAAATAAGGAAAAATTAAGTAGGCTACTCACCAAATTTATGTTGCGGTGTTCACTTATATAAATTTGTCTTTTGATAATAACACAGAAATATTTGTATTTACACTTATATTTATATAAAAGTTTACTTTTTAAAAATGACTAGGCCTTGGCCTTATTACAAACATTCTTCAATAAGCAAGCATTCTGGGTGACATCCTTCCTTAGAAAGTTAGATACATGTTATACAAGCGCTGATAGCGCCACATTTTCAATTCAATTTATGGCCGCCTATAAATTAAGCGAAGAACCCCAGGACGTCGATATATATCGTTGCCATAGATTGTGCAAGAAACCCTAAGCAACGATCAAGATGTTTGTCATTTTAAAATTGATTCATTTTAAATTTGTCTGATATTTGTTATATTCAATTTTATTTGTGCATGTCTGTAATTTTATAAATTAGATTCATTAAATTTAAATTATTAGTTGTCATATTTGTTTGTTCATTTTTATCAATAATCTATACAATTATTGTTGTACTTGTATGTGTTGCATGAACCAACGATTTGTTTTATTATTTCTCTTTAAATCTGCATTCTGTTATTTATCCAAAATATTAAATCACATCTGTAAAATTTCATTATAATAGTGAAAAACCCACGAGGCCGAAACCAATGGACAGAGACAGCTAAAAAGATTCCTACTGGCTAATAAGAAACTGCTACAACTTACCTCGTTATCACTAATTGGCACTGATGGGTGGAGGATGTTCCCGATTTCGGACAGAGCATTGTTCCGAAGTGTTTCGGCTGCAACCATTTTTTCTTGGTATTGTGCTATTTCTAGATCAGTCTTAGTGAGGAGCTGTTGAACCATACATATTTCCATGCCGATCAAATCTGATATTTCAAATTGATTAATGGTGTCTGCATTAATTACGGGAATTTCTCCCGTAGCATCTCCTCCGGCACTTAAAGCTTCCATTCCGTCGGGGTGCATCAACTGGAATAGACAGACAAGGCAGGTTAACAAAAAAACATCTACTTAGTTTTACATAACATATACGGGACCACACACAAAATTGCAACTTTGTTTATGGAATCAATAGAATGAAACTGATTTGTTATATTTTGGTGTGCTAATTACAAATATACAGTAGAAGCTCTTTAATTGGAAGCTCGTTAAACATTGTATATGCTCGACCATGTCATGGGCTTTTTAAAGTCTGCTATGTACATCTAGTAACGCATTACATCATTAAACTATACTCTGGCATTAATGTTTTCTGTTAATTGTTATTCAATTTTAATGTAATATTTAAGTTTAGCGTTTTTAATCTACTCTTACTTTTCCATTAAAAGTATGCACTACAAAGTTTTCTGAGTCAAGTAATTCCACCTAATAATAAGTGCAAACGTGTGACTCTTATGAGCAAAAGCTGCATTATCTTTAAGAGGCTTGAAGAAGGTGAAAATAGAATTTAAGTATGTGTGAGTATAATATAAAGTCATCAATGATTTACAATATAAAAAACAAAAAGAGAAACTAAAAAAGGTTTACTGCTCACGATGTAACAGCATAAAAAATGTATAATAATAAAGCTTAAACTGGAACAGTTCTTTATACCCTTGGTTCGATACATAAACAAAACAATTACACCGGGAGGATTTGCCAGAAAAATAATACCTATGAATTTTCAAATGGTTGGCTTCAAAAATGTAAAGTTTGGCACAAAATCTGTGGACTAGATGTGGCTAGTGAACCAGATCTTACTGTTTAGAATTGCAATTACAAAATGGAACAAGATTTTAGTAAACTATGTATATGTTAAGCAATTTTCTGGACATGTTTATAATTAAAATGCATACATTTTTACAATAATCAAACTTTGTTAACAAAATCTTTCATGTTCCAAGACATATATATATATATATATGCCTTTGTCTAGATGAATACACGTTTTAAAAAAACATAAACAAAACAAGCGTTCCACATTTATACAGAAAAACCAAACTTCTACTTTGACAGATCACTGACTTGGTATAAGTCTAGTCAGATAGATAAATAAATATATAAAACATTCAGAATAAAACACACAAAACAATTTGAATAACAAGCAGCTACAACGTAACATCTGAAAAAATTTTAATATTCATTTACCATAGTGTACACTTTTAACCTTCCATCTGGCAGGTAGAAATTTCTATACTGGCAGGTACGTTTTTACTACTCGAACACATTGTCATTTAAACACCTCTATAATCTAATCCATTTTACTAAAGTATGTATACTATTGTACATTTCCGTGTTCAGAAAAGTACAGAGAACATTTCTGTGTATTTGATTTTTTTTTGTACAATTACCACACAAAAATTAATTGCGTCACAAATAGAAAAAAACTATTTTGGTAAATGGAAATGTCAAAAGTTGGCTCTTTGGAAAAATGCAAAAAAAATGTAAATCCAAGATATAAAAAATGTAGACAAAATAAATTTCTACAAGAAACAATGAAAAAAAGTTATAATAAAAAAAATATACAGTTATGAGAGACAAAATAGTAATTTTTGGGAAATTTGCAAAAAATTACCTTCAAGTATTAAACAATTTTATTTATAAAAATGTCAATATTCAAAATTAGTGTTTCTAAACTATATTATATTATAAAGGACAATATAATCTACAAAAAATCACTCCAAGTGTAAATTTGTGGGTATCTTATATATATATTGTCTTCTGTAATCTGGAATTTGTTTTTTCATGAGTAATAAAAAAAGTTCATAAAAACACAAATATGTTTCCAAAAAGGCATCTCAAACAGGCCTAATCTTGTTATAAATATACAAAAATGTAATATATAAAAATTATTTAGTAAGTAGGAAAAAAATTCTCTTCTAGAAATGATAGGGCCTACAGAGGCATATTCTAAATTGTAGCCAAATTCACAAAAACACGAAAAGAAAAAAAATATATATATATAAAAAAGACATAAAATTAAGCCTAATTTTGTTCTAAATATACAAAAATATAATACACAAATTATTTAGTAAGAAGCAAAAAATTTCTTCCAGAAATTAGAATTTGGTCAGGAGGTGAATTGCAAACTTTAGCCATTTAGCCTAAATCAGGAAAACACAAAATATGTTTTTAAAAAAAGCAGAAAATGAGGCCTAACTTAATATAATGTATAATACACATATTATTTGGTAAGTAGGCTATTACAGTATAGACAAATTTATAGTTTCAGTCTGAAAAACTGGAAAAACGAGTGGGCTAACTATGATAAATTATCTGACTAAAATAGCTATTCTAAGTCGGAAAAGAGCGGTAGAAACTAAATATTCGTTAACTTCATGGCCTTTTGTATCAACTAATAACTATTCAATTCTTATCGATACTTATATCAATTTAAAGATAATTTCAATACGAATCGATAGGTATATAAAACTTGCTTGGTTTATAATACTACTAAATAGATAATCGCTAAAAACTAATCGATACCTACAGGTACTCTTTACCAGTATAGAAACTGCTTGTGTAAGGTATTACATAAAAATCTGTAACTATTTGTTGATAAAAGGCAGTGACAATCAGAATAAATATTTTCAAAGGAAAAGGTTTGACCTATCAAGAGGAGTAATCAAAATGATTCCAAAATGAAATTTACTCATCAAAAAATTATTGGGAAAACGAGCATTTTATTCGTGTTCTATCGCATCGAACAAACTCAACGTCATTCCAACATTTCTTGCGTGACTGTATAATTTTTACGTGTTTATTATGTGTCACTAAATAAATAAACTATATACCAAATTAATCTTTATAATGTTCTGCAATGATATATAATATGACTTAGTCATCCATAAAAAAAAGTATCTCTCAATAGCTAGAGAGCTGAAATGTTGTATGGGGATTCGGGTCATATAGGGCTCACTAAGAAGAAAGCATTTAAAAATGGCTCCAAAATACTATATCGGGGTTTAAATCAAATGCACAAGTTTAAAGTTAAAGTTGATAGGAAGAAGCGCTCTCGAGATATGATGACTTTTGCACTTCCACTAACTAAAAATCACGAGTTCGGTGATTTACTTCAAAGTGGGGTAGTTCAACAGGAAAATTGAATGAAACATTAGGAAAATACATGCAGATAAAGGTGATAGGGTCTTCAGCCAACAATGTTTCAGAATTACATAGCCTAATAGAAATTAACAGGAACAAACAAGAGGAAATTTCTAACAATTGAGTTTTGATATATATCAAATACAAAAATAGCTGAAAACTAAAATTCACAAAATCCGCAGAAAATATGAAAAGGCATAAACGATTGAATCAATAAAAGGTATTAAATTAACAATTCAGATAAACTTAGCCTAGCCTGATTATTAAAGATTAGGTCAGGCCTAGCAAGTGTGAACTAATTAGACCTAGGAACGTATTTTAAATTAATTTCAAGATAAAATATGTTAAACTAATACTTCACTTGATCCGTCAAAGGAAGCTTTAAGAAGTTACAGCCAGTTTTAAATTAAAAATATTATAACAAACAACATAATATCATCCATAGGTTAACTTATCGGTTACTACCTAACGCAACACTTTGTGTGGTTATTTAGCAGATACATAGACCAAAGGACAGTTTTCAAACAAATTAATAAACTAACAAAATATTTTTATGTTGTGTAGTATACTTAGCGCAGAATATATATGACACAGGAGAGCGAGCGAAAAGTGTCAGACAACACCAGGCGAATTTAACCTATTGGTTTCAGTGTTAGCCAATGAAAGAGATTAGTCGAGTGGTTACACACAAGTACTTCTGTAAATAGTGGATTTCGTGTAAACAAAGTGCCTGATTAAATCAGTTTTCTTAATTTTATATACCACTTATAGGATAAACAAATAGAGGTTAATATTTGACAGGCTATACTTTAAGCAAAAACATCGCTAAGGATTTTAATTTATTTCCTCGAAATAAGACAAATAAATCAAACAATACAACCATGCGCGTGTCTATACTCTTTTGTTCACAATGAAATATTAGACGCTATAAGGGCCTACTTCTTATAATTAATTGCAGGCTCTGTACATTTACCATGTTATAAATCAAATAGGCATAGACCCGGTTATATATACAGTTTGTTGTTTGAAGGCCTAAGTAGTTTCTTCTAAAGAACTAAGTAAACAAAAAGGATAGTAAAAAATGTACATTTTCAACTACGACTAACCTCTCAAAGCATATCGTATAGCAAACATTAATTATAAACGTTTCAAAATACTTATACATGTTCAACGCGAGTAGTCCTATTAAATTTAATATTTTGTAATTACTAAAAAGATATTACACTATAATATAATCCTTATAATTCTAAACATTTAAAGAGTTAAAAATCCAATCAGCCAGGGGTTTACTGGCACCGGAACTGCTTTTTATTAATTTTTGTTTTAACATTGCACTGAACCCCCCACTCATTCAACACTCGGTTCATAATTTTACGTCCGCCAATCGCTAATCGAAAAACCCCAAGATAGCACCACACTACAATGCGTTGCGTTTATGCGAGCCAACTACAGTAAAGTCTCAGCTAAAGTACACATTGTCCCTCAGCTTGAAATTGAAATGGAACAGCTTGGGAGCACCAGACACCCTTTGCCAGCCTCGCGGCATGCCTTTGTTGTTCGACGAGCGCTGCGAACGACTACAAATAAGAGACCAATGATTCAGAGTCGAGGTGGCAGTAAAGTTTAAAAACCAGCGACGCCTAAAGTTTTATGTTATTAACTTTTTCGGCATGAAAAAGTTAATAACATATTGATGATATTATTGTAATCAAAATAGGATCAAACACGATATAATTTGGACAACATTTAGTGATTAATACTTATCGAATAACTCATTTAATTTCACGATCAATTAATTAAAAAATAAATATCCCAAATGAGAGCACAACATGGAATACAGATAAACAATGGCAGTACACTGACAAATGCCGTCACAAATACAAAGAAGGAGACAGGCGCCCCGAAAGAGGAAAATATTTCAATGTTGGTACCTGAACACATTTAGCGGGTTGTCTGCTTGCGTTGACTGTATACAGCGACATGTGACTGCACCTGGACTCATGCGCGCTTGCGCCCGGTATATGCTACCTCTAGCAAACTGTCAAAAACTAAAAAGAGCCTGGTCGCATTGACTTTGACATTGTGGTATTGTTACATTTGTCAGTTTTGAATGTTGTTAGGATAATTCACTAACAAGCACTTGTGTTGAGTTCTCGTGATAAGCTTGCTTGTGTTTAATTGTTTTTGTAAAAGAAAAGTTATTTATTGAATGCATAAAATGTGATTAGGTTTACTGTCTTTTATCGAGGATTTAAATTTCTGATAAAGGCTATTGACTAAATGAGAGACATTTTACCAAGTTTTTGCTTAAAAATGTATGTGTCTCTAAAATTTGCTAGGCCTATATGCTGAACACAAGCACAAAAATAGTTACATATACATGCATACTTTTCTTATAAAAGTAAGCATATTATCTGCACTCTTAAACTCACCAAATATACGTAAAGTAGGTGTTTTAGAAATGAAAATTTTAAAAATTTCTCGGACCCCCTTTCCGTCACATCCGACAGCGTTCCGGTACTGGAAAAATTACGAGTAAACCTCTGCCCTTAGCAGTTAGGTAGGCCTAGATAAAGTTTGTTGCTTTAAATAATAATTATCAAAAAGAAATACACATAGAGCAATGCATAAAAAACATATGTTTAATCAACACCCTTAAAGACCTTCTTCCTATACCATGCTAATATTATAATTCATGAAAAAAATTTTACCAAACCAAGAACACAAACATTTAAAAAAATGTCTGTTAATTTCATAAATGAAAGAGTAACTGTAAATCATTTTTCTAAAAGCGCGCATTTGAGAAGAAGTTAAAATGTTTATCCGCAAAAGATTAGTGAAACTTCTAAATTGCAATAAAGTAAATGTTAAGGATAGTAATGGAGAACAGCTCTTGAAAGATGGCTTCAAGATGGAAGTTTCTAAAAGTTAAACATTGAAACGAAACCTTTGGACAAGATGTGGTTTAATACAGTAGGAACAACAGTTTAAGACAGTAGAAGTTGTACTCATGGTCTGTGGCGAATGTCAGAAATGTTTGTCCCAGTCTATGTATGTTGTCTTATAGTATCACGACAGTCTACGGTAATGAACCAAGCGACGCATATATGCGACGCTGGTTAGTGAACGTTTTAAGAAACCAAAATCAAGAAATTACTGGAAAAAATGCAATTCTAACAATAATTATTACGAATATTCCAACACTTTATGGTAAAAGACACATGCCCCTCTATTATATAAAAAACGTTTTTCTACTTCTTCTCATAATTATAAAGTAAGAAGAATAGAATAAATACGTAACCAACAAGCGACCACTGCCAAGGGAACCAACAAAGCGACCACTGCCAAGGGAACCAGCTTCACCAGTCTTGAGAACGAAGTACTGAGCCTAGAACTGTGGAGAATTGGCAAACCACGCCACAGAGAAGGGAGGCAAAAGGAAAGTCGCTGACGTTAGTGGCGGAGTTGCGCCGACCGCCAGGCTGTTTCACCAGGAATAAATTCATTTAATTTGTAATTCAATAAATCTGTTCTTCTTTACAAACACCTGCATCAACACAGCGTACAAGAAAATTCGTTTGTGGAAAAGAGGCTAGACTCGGTTAGAATCTCCACCGTAGTATCTCTAACCAAAGTCCCATTGGGAAGAGATCTGTGTTTGCACAAGCGGCTACGGACATCCAAAACAATTACACACCATTCAGGCAACACTTGCGGTCCTTTTTAGGGCCGACCTGCACAACAAAGCAGTGTTCTAGACTTCAGTCTAGGATCCCATACTCCATCATTGGCGGATCCAGGGGGGGCTGTGGGGGCTGCAGCCCCCCCTTGGGTTATTATATTTTTGTTTAGTCGTCTAAGTGGCAGACTGCTCAATTGAAATTGAGTTGTCTCAGACAACACAACTTGTATAGAATATTTCACCCACTAAATATTATCAAATCTCAATAAAACAAAAACCATTGGAAATAAACTGTTTTAAACTTCAATTTTTGTATTTACAAATTTCTTCTAAAAAGTATATTTACATATGTAATCATCGTTGTAAAATTGTAGTTGCCTAAATCAATATAGAAAGCAGTTGCCGCGCTAGAAAGCATAAGGACTCAAACTCACAAACTCGTCACTTTTTAAAGGCACATACTCGTTAGACAGACTTGTTTTGAGAAGAAGATAAGGAGGACACCACTGGATTTGTCAAGATTTTAACTTTCTACCACGATCTAATCATTCTCCATTCTTATACTTTCTTAGATATGAATTTGTCTGTAAACCCTTGCCATTGGACAGTTTTCAAAAAATGAGAAAGCACATTTTGCAATCGATGTGTATCTATTACAAACCTATAATCTATATGCAGTATTCGTATAATAGTTTTTATATCGATTTGAAGTGCAAGTTCTATATTTTCGTTTAATATAAGTAAAACCTGGTTTAGTGTTCCGAACTATTCGTGTATTTCCGTGAAATATGTACATTTTCAACGCCCTAGGCGCGTTAGCTGTTACCTTTTCATGTCTGGCTGGAACTATATACTATAAGTTTGTGAGAATTTTGTTTAGTTGTTGTAATTTAGTGGAATAAGTTTTTAGTACCGTACAACCTCGTTAAATCGGACCAGCCGGAACCACGGCCGATCCGACATAACGAAAAACTGTGTTAGCCGGAGAAAGAGCATAAAACATAAAAAAATGAAAATACACTGAATACTTACAATATTTTTCTTTATTACGGAGAAAGACACTATAAAAATATTAACTGGTCACAATAAAACGAAAAACACTTCTGTGGACTGTCACTTTTTGGGGGGAAAAGCTTGTAAGTTTCTGTTGCGTCAACTTCGAGTAATGTTTACGTGCCACACGGCAAACAAACTCGGCGGAAACACGATCACCGAGCAGTACGCTACGATTATGCGCTCGTATAAAGCAATAGCGCTACCAAAATGCATATTTTTTATTTATTGCAAACCGGTCCGGGTTACCCGGATATCCGACTTAAAGGGGGCCGACAACGAAGTTGTAGGCCTACTGTATACAGTTCAATTCTATGATTCTCTACAATTTGTTATAATAAAACTTTATTTCTGGGTAAAGCATATAATCCTTAATTCCTATTCAAAATGAGTGATCATGAAGTAGTCTAAAAAGACGTTTTCAAGCAATGTATTCCAAAAAATTATTCTAAACCCCCCCCGGGACAGCCCCCTCCTTGAAAACCGGCTGGATCCGCCCATGTACTCCATTGCACACTGGGGTATGCAGAGCTGTGGCGTTCCACCGGGATAACAAACATGTGCGAACAACGATCTACATAACATCAAGCGCGGCACTACGAAATTGTCACAGGCTTCTCCTGCAATCAAACGCCCTTCAGGCTCACGCTTTCCAACATATTCGGCCCTTTCCAGGACCGAATCAGCGAGGCTTCACCTCACGCCTTTCAGGCTACATTTTACCGAGGCTTCACCTCACGCCCTTCAGGCCACATTAAAAGGGCCGAGACAAATTAGAAACTTTTTGCCGCAAACTGAGCTAGGTCATAATTTTTTGAAGTGATAACTTCTATTGGTCCGTTGGACACTTTCGCTTGACTATGTTTCTGAAATCTCGCGTCAAACAAACTTTTTGAGTAGACACAAGTCAGAGCGTGAAGAGGGAATAGGCGATACATAGTATATATAGACAAGTAAGCGTGTGGAGAGGGAATAGACGATACATAGTATATAATAATAAGTTATTATAATTATTATAATATTAATATATTATAATAAAGTTTTACTATAGGGAGGCGGAGAGGGGGTTGTCATGCAGAGCGAGCAGAGGCAAAGCCCCCTTAGTTTTCATTAAAATAATTCTAAATTGGCAGCGAATATAACAGACATCATAAGGTTAGAGGTGGAAGTCGTATAAGGGAACAGTTACAGTTTAAGTTAAGGCCAGATGTAGAGAACGTTTCTATAAAATGTGTGTTGAGTGTTGTGGCATACAGTTACTGGCCAACATTGATATGAATGTAGCACTTATCTACAGATCAACAAAAATCAAATTTAGAAGTATTTTACAATGAAATAATTCCCTTTGAAGTTATATTCAATGTAAGGAACCCAAATGTAATAGTGCTATAGCAGGAGATTTTAATACCAACCTAATTAGAGAAAATATAATTAAACAAGAATTTAATGATATTATTAACATATTAAACTTTCATATTTTTTAGCTAACATGATGTGGTGTAAATTTTTAATAATAAGAGTTCATACCTGCTGTTTATTTGCGATATCTTGGCTCCATGTAACCTTCAAGTTGTTAAAGTTTTCATATTTCAAGCGATCTGAAACATTTAAAATCACATTTTAAGCTAAGTCGATTATAGAGAAAAATATCAAAACATGGAGCTCGCTTAGTATAAAACAGTGGGGACAGAAACAAAAGCGAACTACATCTCGGGAAAATAGAGTGGAATTAATTTCTTACTTTCATCCCGTAACCAAGTATAGAATACTTTAAATATTCTTGGAAACCTCTGGAAAAAAACAGGTAAAATATTGACAACTTAAATGATTTACCTCTATGCGTATCAATTGTAATATTTTGTGAGGATTACACTTTACTTTATTTGTGTATTAGACTACACTTCTAACTTACGACCGAAGCATTAGCTGTAGTTTCGTGGCATTCCTAAATAGGTACTCTGTGCAGAATCTGACAAATGTAAATTAACGCTGTAACTGGAAGGTTTGTTAAACACAGCTGGAAATTATGGTCACAATCCTGTTTTCCTGCTGATGAGATTTCTAAGTGTATGTATTAACTTCAGACATTTTATATTAATGATACAACAATGTAACTAACAACACTAACATAAATTTAAAAATTTCATATTCTGCAAGTGAACATTTAATTAACTTCTCAAAAATATATTCAAAAGACTTTTTATAAAATTAAAAAAAAAACTCTAGCCTAAACTAATTTAAAGTCTCGATTTTGCCATCATAATTTGTAAAAATACATTCAAGAGATACTACATAAAATTAATTTTTTATAAAATAATATATATCAGCTATACCTATTCTAGTTCTTACATGTGGGACCATTGTAAACAAACGTTCATTTCGTATGATTTAGTACTCAAACATATATATGAAAGTTGTGTTTGTAAGATGGCCTCTAACATCAATAAATTGATATGACTTAGTTTTCTTGGATGATTTTTAAAACATCCTTTTTACTCACTGTTATTTTTTTTACAACAGAATGTGACAATATGTTTATTAGGTTGGCAGCACTACTCTTCTTAAAAAATGGTCATTGTCTGAGGTGATCTCAAGAAGGAGGCCTACAGTAAACTTACGCCAAATATATTAGTGATTTATATGATTAATTTCAAATCTCGCTTGAAAATATTTACAAACTGGAGACAGATATTTTTTTAAATGACAACCCAGGCATGATAAACCATGTAGTGGTATACTAAAAATTCAACAATATTTGCGACACGTTAGCATTATAATAGTTAGCAGGTCACAAGGAGACGTGAACAAACGCAGAATAATGATTTGCGGAACAATGGACTTTGACCAAAGCAAAAGGTCTAAAAATCAGTATTTATATATACGTACTACTTTAAAAGCTTCTTGGATAATTAATAGGACAGTGCCAATACTTTTTTAAATATTCGTCTCATATCGTAATTATTAAAACAATGCTGATTATCTATTAAAACCAACAAATTAACTTTCTATTTTACCTTCTCTAGTCCTACATTAGATTTTAAAATTCACCTAATGTTTAATAAATTTCTTTTTTAACTACATGACAGAAAAACCTGTCAGTTAAGGTTAAATGAAAATACTAATAATATTAGAGTTAAGTTTGATCAGCAATATTCTGCTTTCTGCAGAACAAAAACCTGATTTACCGTATTTAAGGCAATGAAATTTAATGAAAATATTAACTGTTATATATTATAAATCGATAAAATAAATAAAAATGTTTTTGGAGCCTTGGAGGTACCTATAAATGTGTTTAGTATATTCAATCGGTGCAGTAAACATACATGTAAATATCAATAAAATCCTATTTAACATTATTTGTTGCAACGAACATTTAATGAAAATGAAATAAAATCTGTTATATATTACGAATCTATAAAATAAAATAAATTTTAGCTAAATATATTCTCTGCTGTACCATTGAGTTAAGAGTGTTTCATAAATGATCTTCTTCAACACAATAGAAAGGGTTTTTGCAAAAATATAATCTGTTATACATTATTAATCAGTGAAAGAATAAAAATCCAGGGTTAAAATTTACAACACTCGTCCTGGCCATATTGCAGAAGAGGTGCCAACCTATGAACCACAAAATGCCCTAGAATGTAATCATATTGTTTAATTATATTAAAGTATTACCGGTATATTAATGTAAGTAGCAAATATAACACCACAAAATTTAATAGAACAAGTTGTAAAATAACGAAACCTTAAAAATAAACTTATCTCATGACATGTTAAATACATCCGAATTAATATTCAAGGAAATTTTTACACAACACAGTAAAATAACACGATTGTCTTAATCCTCTATTCCAATGAAATTTTCTTCGGCGGTTCGTAGGTCCGCATATTTTTATACACACCCTGAATAGAGCGAGATTATTTAAGGATAGGTTTCAATTAAATATTCAACTTTATACATTTTTGAAACTGTTCAATTTACACTAATAGATTTAAACTTGTAGATTTAGCTCCAACATCGATTAACTATACAACGTCTTAACCCTTAAATGGCCAATGTCCGACATCGGTGGTTTAGACGAAAAGAAGTAGCATCAGATTGATCAGATGCCTCCAAACATTTTTTTTACTGTGATAATTAACATGACGCCTAATTCTTGTTTAAGTATAACAACAGTCTTGTAGTGAACCAAACTAATTAGTGACAGTGATATTTATCAAATTGGCATCACTGATCATAAAGCGACAACTGAATCAATATTTGTAAATGTTTTATTTTGTGCACAGCAGGCCGACTACTAGTAGGTAATGTGAACCGAGGATAACATGGACTCTACTAAAAATCAAGAGGGGAAACGTATGGTAAACTGGTGAAATCAAAAAAACATGGTCAAAGATGTGAAAAAGGTATCTACTGTATTACCAGTTAAAACAATTATTTCTTGAAGAAGTCCATAAGTGTTTTCTGTTTAACGGAACTTGCTTGATTGTGCGCCTTTTCTATTTTTACACTGATGGTTTCAACTGGTTTACACTGCATATTGAACACAGCGAGTTTGAGTTTTATTGAACAACGTGACATTTAGTGAAAAAGCATTAACCCTCCATCTGGCAGTTAGAAATTTCTATACTGGCAGGCATGTTTTTACTACTCGAACACATTGTCATTTTAACACCTCTATAATCTAATCCATTTTAGTAAAGTAGGTATATACTATTATACATTTTCGTGTTCAGAAAAGTACAGAGAACATTTCTTTGTATTTGATTTTTTTTAACAATTACCACACAAACATTAATTGTGTCACAAATAGAAAAAAAAATATTTTGGTAAATGGAAATGTCAAAAGTTGGCTCTTTGGAAAAATGTAAAAAAAATTGCATAATAAATCTAAAGTATACAAAATGTAGACAAAATAATTTTCTACAAGAAACAATAAAAAAAGTTAACATTTTTAAAAAAATACGTTTATGGGAAATAAAATAGTAAATTTTGGGAAATTTGCAAAAAATTACCTTTTAGTATTAAAACATTTATAAAAATGTCAATATTCATAATTAGTGTTTCTAAACTATATTATACTATAAAGGATAATATATCCTACAAAAATCACTTCAAGTGTAAATTTTTGGGGTATCATATATATATAATGTCTTCTTAAAACTAGAATTGGTTTTTCTACGAGTAAAACATTTCATAAAAACATAAATATGTTTGCAAAAAGGCATCACAAAGAGGCCTAATCTTGTTATGAACATTCAAAAATTTAATATACAAATTAATTATGAAGTAGGAAAAAAATTCTCTTCTAGAAACTAAAATATGGTACGGAGGCGTATTCTAAATTTTAGCCATGTTGACAAAAAACAAAATTTTTTACAAAGACATAAAATTAAGCCTAATTTTGTTCTAAATATACAAAAATATAATACACAAATTATTTAGTAAGAAGGAAAAAAAAATGTCTTCTAGAAACTACAATACGATCAGGAGGCTAATTGCAAACTTAAGCCATTTAGCCTAGATCAGGAAAACACAAAATATGTTTCCAAAAACGCTAAAAATGAGGCCTAACTTAAACTAACATATAATACACATATTATTTGGTAAATAGGCTAACACAGTATAGACAAATTTACAGTTTCAGTCTAAAAAAACTGGAAAAAGAGTGGGCTAACTATGACAAATTGTCTGACTAAAATGTCTAGGCTAAGTCGGAAAAAAAAGCGGTAAAAACTAAATATTCGTAAACTTCATGGCCTTCTGTATCAACTAAGAACTGTTCATTTCTTATCGATACTTACATCAATTTAAAGATAATTTCAATACGAATCGATAGGTATATAATACTTACTTGGTTTATAATACTACTAAATAGATAATCGCTAAAAACTAATCGATACCTACAGGTACTTTTTACCAGTATAGAAACTGCTTGTCTAAGGTATTACATAAAAATCTGTAACTATTTGTTGATAAAAGGCAGTGACAATCAGAATAAATTCTTTCAAAGGAAAAGGTTTGACCTAAGCAGTGGAGTAATCAAAATTATTCCAAAACAAAATTTAAACATAAAAAACGAGTGAAAAACGCGCATTTTATTCGTGTTCTATCGCATCAAACAAACTGAACGACATTCCAACATGTCTTGCGTGACTTTGTATATTTTTTACATGTTTATTATGTGTCACAATGTAATAAACTATATACCAAATTAATCTTTAGAATGTTCTGCGTACAATGATTTATAATATAAATTATTTAAATATTACTTTAGATTCACAAACTTTGATTTAAAAAATGATTGTTAAAAGAGTACCTGAGGTACGCTTTGCCAGTGGGGTGACGCTTTAAAAGAGTACCCCAGGTACTCTTTGCCAGATAGAGGGTTAACCAGTGGCAGCGCGTCCAAAAGGGCAGGTGGGGCTGAGCCCCACCAATAATTCAGAAAAAGAAAATATTAGTTCATTAAAATAAACACTGAATTATAAACACTGAACACCGAGACATTCTACGTGCAGTGACTAAGCGTGTTGTGAGTTACATTCTTCCTTGGTGACATACGCGTGTGTTTGTGTACAAGTGCAGTGGACTATCAGCATGATTTTAACACTAATGATTTATTTATGACTGTTTTTAGTAGGTACCATCACCATCAGTATTTTCAGTAGGTAACAATGAATTTAAATCACGTGGACAGTTTACTTCGAACACAATTTTTGACGTTACCATTGAGAGCTAAAAAAGCAAATTAAAGAGTTAGGCCCACATCAGCCCAAAGATTTTAAGCTCGTTGTAACATACCCAAAGCAAAACAGAAGCTTTTGTACCTCGTGGTTAACTCCAAGCATTGAAAAACAAGCATTATTTTGTTTTTATTGTTTATGTTTTAATAATAATAATCATAAGGGCAATAATGATCTTTGGACAAAAATTGGCTGTAAGGACCTTAAACACTTAAGTGAGAAAATAAAAAAATAGGCCAAGGTCACAACTAGCCCACCAAGTTAAAATGACTGCGCGCCGTCACTGGGGTTAACAATATTGTATTGATGATCACCAAAGCATTGGAATTACTATATTGTACAGTATTTAATAATGATTAAAAAATGTGCGTTTTGTTTACCGGAACCATTTTTGATGAAACAGTGTGCGACTAATGTACAGTTCAGTAGATTAGCCGCTAAATGCGGATTTCACTTTGCACGGTTACTTTAACGCATGCGTCTACCGCAAACCGAACTTCCAATTTTTTCATTTTTGACTACCTCGGTTAACCCGGAACTCGGTTAGTCAAGGCTTGGATAACTGCGGCTTTACTGTATTAAGAATTTGCTTCCAAACGACTACCTTATTTTAGGAAATAGAGTAGCGCTGCCAACCTAAGTAGGCCTACATTCTACTATTGAATGCTCAGAGGCTTAAACATGCATTGGCTAAAAACTGTGTAATTTAGAACTTCGGGCTATTGTTTTTTTTTTAATGCTTGCATTTCTGTCATTCATAACTTAGAATACGGTAATTGATGTTAGCAACTTATTTACGTTTGTAAAGTGGAAACATATTTGGTCCTTGCTATACACATCGGATTGATTTAATGTATCGAATCTTGAACATCGATGTATATCGAATGAAGGCCTATATTGTATGATGTAAAGTACGGTCAACATTAAGTATTTATCTAAAATGGATTCCACGTTCACGGTGCAGTACAGAGCGCCCATAAGCCATGCTATCCATACGAAAGTCTCAGCTGTACCAGCCAACTAAAAAACATCAACTCCCATGCAACGCTTGCTCAGTTGACGCAAACCGCAGAACAATAAACCGCTGTAATGGTAGTAGCATGTCTATTCTTTCGTAAGACCTGTACTGCACGGTGAACGTGGAATCGAGTGTAAGCCTATTATATAATGTAAGCCTATTATATAATTTTATAAAGTGAAATATGTATATGTTCATGTTTTGTTATAGGCCTACATGTATTTTATTAGGTGATGGTAAGTTGTAGAACTCAAGCAATCGAGTGTATTTGCGTACGCATGCGCAGTCCAATGTCATTGAAAAGATATGTCTAATATTTCCCGAGTTTAATTTTCTGTTTATAATTAAGTAGGTACATTAATTTTGAAAATTATAATTTCTGTTTTAATTTAGGCCTATTTAAGACATTTAGAAATAGAATTGAAGGTGCAACTTTACTATTCGACTCTAGGCTAACCTAGAGCTAACAGAAATGCAAAAATAATAATAAAAAATACCTAAAAGGTTCTAACCTAACCTATTTAGTCACAGTATTCACCTGTGTTCAACATTTTAACAGTATAATGTAAAACAACGTCGTTGTCTGCAAAAATATTAGACTAGAGTCGAATAGTAAAGTTACGTCGAATTGAATATTACATTTACGTAGGCCTATTAAGAGCATTTTCTTGCGTGTAGCCTACGCTGGCACCTCTGCTGCTATATGGCGAAGGGTTGTATGTAGGCCTAAACTTCCACTTGATAATGTTCTAGTGCATTTTTGAACATAGGTTGGCACCCTTGCTACAATAAGGTGTGGAGGTGCATTGTAGCCCTGGCAATGGCTAAGCCTACACCATAACATTACTGTGATAATTAGGATTAAATGGATTTTGAACACCAATCATGGCATATAACTACAATAGGTTCTGCCAAAAACTATTAAAAACAAATCTACATTTAACTGAACAGCTTGGCTAGGTAAAAACATTTTAGGGCTCGGCAAGCCTAGGCCTAGTCAAACCAAACAGAGTCAGTGGATTGATTTTGTTTAAAGAATTTTGACAAAAGTAATTACTAGATTGAATTACAAGTTAAAACAAAACAAATTTAGGCCTACCATACCTAGGCTATGCAGATTGGCATAGCATTCAAATTCAAGTCAGCCTACCTAACCATGCCTCACTGCTGATACAATGCCAGTTGTAAATATTTTCGGGTATTAAAACTACAGAAGGCTATATTTAACTCTTTTTGAACAAGAATTACCAATAAATTTAAACATACTAAATCCTACTTACATTGCCTCCACATGGTATCGGCCTCGATGACTTGTTGTATCAAAGAAACATCTTTAAAACGCAATTCTTGATTTTGCTTTATTTTTTCAATGTCAGCCCCTTTATCGGCACGAAATAGATCAAGATCCAAAACCATTTTAAAATGTTTTGTCTTATCGATTGAATTAGAAAACTGCAGCTAAGCAAATGGATGTTATGTCCAACAGCTCCAAGAAAAACGGATATAACTGATAACTGATGTACCTTGCTACCTTCCCCAGTTTCCGTAACTGACACACTTCCGTTAAAGATGCATGGAAGTAAACATTATTCCTATTATAGTTCTCACTGGTGCTAAAATCCACAATATATAATTCTGTTGTAAACATAATTTTAGAAATGTTTAATCATTTTTGCAATGACATATATATATGTGTGTGGACATTAACAGTTTTTTACGGTCCATTTAAAATATACGTTCCTAATAATTATATTGTTTACTTTTATGTTAACCTTTAATAGAATAGAATATGTAGGCTAAGTAAACATATTATTAAAAATAGAGTGTAGGGTCTACTTCGTTAAAAGAAAAACAAAATTTGTGATTTGTTTTGGGTATTTCTGGTATTATCCTCTATCTTTAATTTCTTCTATGGCAAACTATATTCATATTTGTATTTATTTGTTTATTTCATTCCAACGGCAAAACCATTACATAATAATAATCAACAAACAGGTGGGTAGATAATCAAAGGAAAAAAAATTATCCAAAAATAAATAATACTAAATACCAACATGCAACAGACTACAAATAAATATTTAACAATAACAAACTATACCAATAATAAACTATAAATAAGTAAATAACAATGGATAAAAATCCACAACATTCTATATATGGGCTGTAATAGTGTAACAAATCCATGAATAGTAAGATATTTATATGAATAACAATATATATATAATTTATGCACTGTAAAAACTACAAAATAATAACAACAAAACACAATAGACACCAAGGCACAACAGTATAAGGATCAGTGATAACAGTTTACATGTATTTTATTGTAGTATGTGTTGGGAGACATCAAGTACTCTTTTACGGATTGTTGAGGCACTATCATTGAAAAAGTTAACTGTGTGGCAGAGCTGGTTCCCCAACATCAATTGAATCATGATTCTTGCAATTGAACCATGGAAGTCATAGCCACGAGTGAGTAGTGCCGTCTGTCGAACAGATCAAGTGATCGAGTCCCTAACGGAGTACGAAAATCCGCCCGGGATAGGAGCATTGGACAATCAAGCAAACCGTTTATCATATTGTTCAGAAATAAAACATCAGCGACCTCGCGCCTGACTTGAAGATCAGGAAGAAGAAGTTCGGTCTGAAGTTCAGCAAGTGGAACCTCCCTCAAACGCAGTCCCCGCCGCATTCCCACCATCCTCAAGAACTTTCTCTGAATAGCTTCGAGCTTATCAATCTGGCCAAGCTGATAGGGGGACCAAATAGGGCCATTAGTTCCGTCATTAACATGAATTCGGTTTATATAATAAACATAACGAATTGTTATAGTTATGAACACTGAGCGTGCCTTATGCTTGAGTGGGAGTATATATACTCCCACAAAAAAATTTGATAGTTTAGTACCTAATTACATTGATTGTATCATTCGCACTAGTACAAAACTCAAAGTAAAGTCCAGCTACGACCAAAATCACAGGTGATCAAGGGTTCCAGTGATCATATCTTGAACTGAACTTACTCACTGGTGTGAATCGCCTCCTTACTCCTTAGTTGACATGAGTTTGATCGTAGATTGAGCGTACGGTTAGTCTGGTCACAGTGTGAGTGTACATTTAATATACAAATATACCTTTAATCTGACGACCCAAAGTGCTTATACTGGTGCACTCGTCCCACTCGTATCACTATCATAGCGTATGCAAGTCGCAGGAGCTGCTTAAGTTTCATATAGCCAAACTAATATTAATTTTCTCGATTTGGGATGTTATCTATAGCAACATTTGGAAATGGTGTGACACTCACTGGAAATACCGAAGGGCGCGATATTCCGGAAAGGTAGTAGATAACAACAACTCGGTGTCATATTTTGATTTAGAAGACGAACTACTATTTTAAACTGTCGCTGAAAATGAAGGTCGTTAGGCAGTCCGCACACGGGTCATTGAGGTATCGTCAAGGAAGCGATATTTGTACCCTTGATAGTTTTAGCCTACGTAAATGATTGGGGGACCGCTAACGGAGCGTCGACCAATAGTAAAGAGTAAGAAGCGTAGTCGTTTCGTTGTAGGTGCGTTTCAAGCGTTGTGCGCTGCAGTCCTCAAGATGAACGATTCCTCTCGTGGCTGGTTGAAAACATTCAATTAGAAGGGGAGGTTGAAAAATAACGGGAATTTATGATTAACCAACTTAAACGAGAAAAAATGTTGTAGAGAAAGCGTCGGTGGAAATTGGCAAAAGAGAATTTATGTATTTTTTAAATATGGCCATATCCTTATGAAGATTATTAATTAGTAGTAAGCCCTCGTGAAAAATCACAGACAGATTAATTAGATATACAGTACATGATTTCAAAAAATACTATTTAAAAACAACAGACTTTATCTAGGTCTACCCAACTGATACTGATCAGGATTTTAAACTCGTAATGTGAACAATTATAAGGACTATAAAACTGTAGGCCTATTTGTTAAAATTGTATATTATATACGTTATATACCGTATTTAAAAAAGATACAAATATTATCTTTTAATCTCTTTTTATTTCATATTGATAGATCAAATGATTTTGAAGTTATTATATTATAGTGAAGAAATTAATAATCGAATATGTTTATATTATATAAGTTTGAGTACAAATATGTTTATATTTTTTACGGAGATGTACGAATGTTTCCGAAGTAAACAAATAGGTATCTATTCTTTAAATTTCTATACTGAAATATATTGATGATAAAAGGTTGTATTTATATACAGTTTATATCATCAAAGCATCCAGTCTGCCACAGTTGGAACCTCCAATACAGTTGCATGGGTTCGAGCCTAGTTCCTGGCATTCGGTTTACTTGCATTACGATTGCTACCCCGTCTTCATTAGTCTGGCATAAAGTAAAGATATTAATCTTTTATAGGTCTAAAGTTAAACGAGGTCTTGTCTAGAAGATGCCCGCCACTTTATTTTTATGTTGGTAAATACAACATGCAAATATGCAATTTATACAATCTTTAATCACCATGGCAACCTTAAACAATGACACACCCGTCATGACATAACACTAATCACAACCAATCACAAAACTACGGCGACTCAGGACTATAAGTTAGAACTTCAGGCTATTTTTTTATGCTTGCATAGTCTTTAGTAACAGTATGTTACCTGCATTCAAGCATAAAAAAAAATAGCCTGAAGTTCTAACTAAGACTTATAGTCTTCAGTCAAAGAATGTTTATATTCATTGCGGTCCTCTTCTAAAAAGACCCATTGCGTATTTTCCAACATAAAAATATAGTGGCGGGCCTCTTCTAGACAAGACCCGTCTAACGATCGATAACAAAATGCCCCCAGTGGGTAAATATATAATTCTAATACTTATGCGCTAACACTTTCCGCTATGGCGTAGCCAAGGGGGCTCCCGTACAGACCACTCTCCCGAAAAATTACACAAGCAAAATGTTTTGTTTATGTAAAATTAAAATGAATTTAACCTAACTATTTGTCGTAATACTATAACACCGGCATATACGGTAAGCGGCATTACAATATAGAGTATAAACCAAGACGCCCGGTTCGGGAGACCTCGGCCTTCCTCGCTCGGGAGAGTTCGGCCTCGGCCTTTCCCGTGCCCCGTGGCTCAGTGACGTAGCCAGGATTTCGTAAAGAGGGGGGAGGGGGGAGTTCTGGCCTAAAGTGGCCTACCGAAATTTTTTGAAATTTTGATCCTGAAAACTGTGTTTTGATACCATTTTTAGCTTAAAAAAATGTTTTTATATAAAAGTTACGATTTTTTATTAGATATTTTAAAAATACTCAAGCACGAAATATAATTAACAAGACTGTAAAGAATTAGTAGATTGTGTAAATAATTGTAATAATAAAAATAAATGCTAAATTAGTAAAAAAATTAATTAAAGAATATAAAACACAATTTGTACATTAAAAAAAATGAATTCATTCAATTTGTATTAAATTTAAATTAATATGTACTTTTTATAACTTCAATCTGCGATTTGACTGTTTAGCCAATTTTTTCTTGTCACTGAAGCAGAAAGAAGCTGTAACTTGTTGTTAGATCATTAGCCCCCTATTACACTCAGGGCCGGATTTCCCAATTATCCTGGTAGGCCCGGGCCTATGGGCGCAAGCTCCCAGGGGGCGCACGGCCGAGAGAAAAACAATATTTAAAAAATATCTAGAAATAAAAATAAATAGCCATATCTTAACATATTTTTTTAATCGATTACAAAAAAATCATTCTGATTTTGAAGTTCATTGGAACAAATAATTGTTGGGAATGCTCTGCGGGTTGGATCGTTTTGTTTAGTCCCACAAACGTGAGGTCACTATTTAATACATAAAATTACTAAAAGTGTTTTAAAACGGCATTTTGTTAAGCCCAGAACCAAGTAAATTACTCAAAAAACTTGCAATGATAAAATTGCATCGTGGAGTGGTGTTTAAGCAATTAACATATAGACCTGATATAATTTTTTAATAAAGGTTTTTGGGGAAGTAACTTTAACCAGACTAAGGGGCGGAAAAAATTATTGGGCCTAGGGGCGCCAAACTGCTAAATCCGGCCCTGATTACACTAGGCATCCAGGTGGCGCCACCAGCCAAGACACCGGTGTCGCTGCTCGTCATGGGGCATTACTACATTAGGGCAGCCGGTGGCGTCACCAGATTTTGGCTGCTGACTGGTTGCCGTGCCCCACGACCAAGCCGGCAATCACTAGTGGCCGAGAGTCGTAGCGGTGCATTGTATCTTACCGACCTTATTACACTAGGCCGCCTGGCGGCGCAACCAGTCCGGCCGCCACTAATAATATTGTATGTACGTGTGTTGTTATTATCTTTAACTTAACTATTATCTTTCATCCGATTGTTTTGATAGTTATACCATCCGATACGGAATTAAAAGTGCTACAAAAAAGGTGCCTTGAAAATTTTTGTTAAAATATACAGTTTTGGTGTGATTAATTTTTGAAATTTTCAAATAAGTCGCCTTTTTGAAACGCATAATTGGTAATAATAGCTCATTTTAATTAAAATAGATCATTGTTAGGTATAACGTCATGTCAAGTTTGAACTCAACCCGTCCATCCGTTCTCTAGATATCAATTATTTTGAAAAAAATACACATAGAGACAGACGAAAAAGTAAGCACTGTAGACCCATGTTTATATAGTGAAATATGTTTCTCTCGATCCCAGGAACAAATCCACAAAACGGGACCAGAGAGTTCGAGGACACTCTGTATAACACATTTTATTTCTGTAGGTGAGTGACATAGTTATTAACCTACAGTTTTTTTATTTGATCGCCACAAACATATATACAGTAGTCAGATGGAGCAAAGCCTTCACAAAAACTGACACAGTTTTAGTTATAACTTGATATAATGAAACTTTCTTAATAATAATAATGAGCTTTCTTTCTACTTAATCTATACTTATAAAAGCCAAATACCATTGACTCATCACAGTTTCTCCAAAACCACGAGGCCTACAAACATGCAATTTGGCACTAATACTCTTTATAGGCTCTAGACGCCCACTAAGAAAGGGTTTCCGAAAATTCGAAATTTTAGGGGGTTTTGGGGGGTCAAAGTTACTAAATCACGATTTCTCAAAACCTACCGAACGGATTGGAATGAAATTTGGTATGTAGCTTCCTCTAGGACCGTAGGTGCTGGCTAATAAAGGTTTTCACCTATTCGAAATTTTAGGGGGGTTTGGGGTTTCAAAGTTACTAAAAAGAAACAACGAACGGATTGGAATGAAATTTATTATGTAGCTTCCTCTAGGGCCCTAGGTGCTCGCTAAGAAAGAGTTTTAAAAAAATATAAATATTAGGGGAGGTTTGGCGGGTCAAAGTTACTAAAAATCCCCATAAGAAATACATAGTGTAATATATTTATTGATATAATATATTTTTGTTAATATACATTTAACTTTGATTTGTCTATCGAAATTTGGTATGTAGCTTCCTCTAGGGCCATAGTTGCTCACTAAGAAAGGGATTTTAAAAAAAATCGAAATCTTATGGGGGGTTGGGGTCAACGTTACTAAATCACGATTTCTCTAAAACTACCAAACGGATGGGAACGAAATTTGGTATGTAGCTTCTTCTAAGCCCATAGGTGCTAACTAAGGGGGGCTGGGGGGGGGGGGTGTCAAAGTTACTAAATCACGATTTCTCTAAATCTACTGAACGGATTGGAATGAAATTTGGTATGTAGCTTCATCTAGGGCGGTAGGTGCTGGCTAAGAAAGGGTTTAAAAAATTCGAAATCTTAGGGGGATTTGGGTGGGTCAAATTTATTAATCACGATCTCTCCAAAACTACCAAACGGATTGGAATGAAATTTGGTATGTAGCTTCCTCTATGGCTATAGGCGCTAAGAAAGGGTTTAAAAAAATTCGAAAATTTTACGGGAGTTTCGGGTGTCAAATTTAATAAATCACGATCTCCCCAAAACTACCAAACGGATTGGAATGACATTTGGTTTTTAGCTTCCTTTTAGGGCCCTAGGTTCTCGCTAAGAAAGGGTTTAAAAAATTCGAAATTTTAGAGGGTTTGGTGGGTCAAAGTTACTAAAAATCCCCATAAAAATACATAGTATAATATGCCTATTGATATATTTTTTGGTTAATATACATTTAACTTTGATTTCTCTATCGATCCATGCAAATCCGGATCGGGGCATCTATCTATATATTTTGCTGCTCCGATCTATATATTTATCATCATATCTAATGAACGATTTGTCTAAACATGGTGAAATCTCAAACAATATGTACTATTTATGAGTTAGATATTCTAATTAAACAAAATATTGTACTGTTATAAGTCTTACAAATATTTTTTGAAGGTTTTGAAATATTGGTAAATTATATTTTTTATTTTGGTGCCTACAGACTGATCACGATTTCTTAAAATGTATATAGCCTTGAAACAAGAGACCTGGCACAAATAACTGTACCTTGCCCCTCCCTCACTTTCCTACTCACTGACCACAATGCACTGGTGCATCAGTTGGGCTTATCATTTTGATGTTCTCATTCCTCTAAACCCCTCTATTCCTGATACTCCCGTTTTTTCTTATATTGCGGAGGATAATATTGGGGAAATTGAGCAGTTTTCAGCAATGATCTCCAAAACTCTTGGTCTCCGTCGACAGAACCGTGTTTGTCATCTGGTACTGTTGAGTCAGATCATTGTTCCATTGTTTAAACCACCCAGATACGTGGGAAAAAACGGCGAAAACGTGTTTATAATACTAATCGTGCTAAAGCACATAAGGAGGCTGACAAAAGATACAATAACATAATCCTGCCGTGCATCGTGAGGGTTCCAAAAAGTCCAGTCAACAAAATCCCCAGGTCAAAATGGGTGCCATTCAAAAATACAGTTCTAAAAGATGTCACATGAAGGTACTTCCATGGTCTGAAAAATCAATGTCAGGGTTTCACTATAACTGCAGCACCGATTATCACAAAGACAAAACAGTTGAACTAGGTCCTATGACGACATGAAAATGGTGTACAGCTATCAAGTGGTATAAATGACATGGTTTAGAACCTATGATTCATATCCTTATGACACACAAAATTACCATCATTTGTCGCATTTATTTCACCAAAATAATTATGCAATAGCGAAGCATTGCCGGGCCAGCTAGTAGGAATAATATAAAGTTTAATTAATACTTACTGAGTAATGTAATTGATCTGTATAAATAAAGAATGTTGGAGTGCTAATTCATTTCTCGACAGAAATTTATTGATGAAAATAAAAATAAATTTACACATATTCAAAACTTGTTTATTTATTATTTTTAATTCCTACAGCTATATGTTTTTAAATAAATTGATTGAATATATTTAAAAAACCTTAAGTTATTGAATTTGACTATGGATAAAAGTAGGCTACAGATTCCCAACAAGTAACATGTAACATAATAGTTTTTCTCTACAATTAACACGCAAGTAATTTATTTACACTGGCTGCGCCGCCTGGCGGCTTAGTGTAATAAGAACGCGTCGCCAACAGAGTCACCGGTGGCGCAACTGGTGGTGCCGCCTGGCGGCCTAGTGTAATAAGTGGCTTAGTTTTAAAATCAAAACACTTCAAAATCGTTCCTTGACCTTTTGGTCTTTACTGCGTTTTTTATTAGGCCTACCACTCATGGTTAATAATATCACTTTTACCTCGATGGATAAACGTTTTACAGATTACTTATCTAGTATAACACACTGACCTCACATGCTCCTGCAACATCTACATGTAACCTGTCACTGGTCACTGATTCTGCTCATCACTCATCAACACAACAAACAGATAAGATGGAGACGGACGGGCGAGACCACATAGTTACTTCCGAGAATGCGGGGGATGGCCAGGTGCGGAAGTTTGGCCCTGCAGTGCAAAAACTAGAGGATCATAACTTAAAGTATGTAAGCAAAACAACTGTCGCTGGTCCTTGCTCGGTCCATCAGTATTCAATATTTCGTATCTCATTGTTTTGTACGGAGTCACAAACAAAATCAAATTTTGTCCTAAAAAAAAAATAACAGAAGGAGGGGGTCACCAGCCCTCACCAACGGTTTGAGATCTATCTTTAAAAATATTGACATCAAGATTGCTTACAAAAGTCAAAACAACCTTAACAGTTTACTAGGCAATCCTAAAGATAAAATTCCGACGTTGGAGAAGTACGGTATTTAAGAAGTTAGTTGTAATGAATGTAACAAGGTTTATCTAGGCCTAACAAGGAGAAAAATTTGTACTAGATTTAAAGAACATGTAGCTCATATAAAATACGATAGGCCTGAGAATCTAGTGTAGCCGAGCACATCTTTCAAACGAACCATGAATTGGGAATACAAAATGTTAAACTGGTTAAGAGCGTGACCTCCAATAAATTGTTAAACAGCTACAATTTTATGTGGATCTTTTCCGTTATACGTATACCACTATCACTATTTAAATAGGAAGTTTTATGCGTAAGTTTACTATTCGACCCTAGCCTAATATTTTTGCAGACAACGACCTAATATTTTTGCAGAATATAATTTAAAAAAACCTAAAAGGTTCTAACCTATAGTATTTAGTCACAGAATGTTTACCTGTATTCTTCGGTTAAATGTTGAATACAGGTAACCATTCTGTGGCTAAATACTATAGGTTAGAACCTATTAGGTTTTTTTTTATTATTCTTGCATTTCTGTTGCCGTAGGTTAGCCTAGGATCTAATAGTAGCCTAAACTTGTGCCACCATAAGTTCTTGGTGATATACGTACTATAACGGAAAAGATCCTTTTATGTTTATTGCTAAAACCCATAGTGAATTACTTCTCAACTCAGATAAAGGTCCTATTCCTAATTCATGTTTGTTCTCTTTGTTGAAACATAGGTAAAACCTTGCCTAATCAGCCGTAGTATTTTGTTGTTTCTATTGTATTTATATATTCTCATGTAAATATTATTACTAAATTAATGATTAGTTTATTTTATAAAATTTTATCCATTGAAGATATGTATTATTCGTTATTTTAATAAGTTGTAAGATGTATTGTAAATTGTTTTCCTGTAGTTTAAGAAGTTTTATGTAATCTGTGTAACATGTTTCATTTCGCAACCTCGGGCCATTCCCAAGGACAGGGACAAGTACCGTTAGCCGCTTCTACCGGGTTTTTTGAAACAAGTCCTTGGCGTGGTCACTTATGATTGGTTTATCTACCTGAGGAAGGGATAGGTGGGAGAATAGGTCTGTTAAGTTTTATAGAATCATTCTTGTTAGTATTAGTTTAGATTTAGAACCCTCCGATGAAGATAACTTGGTTACCGAAATGTACATCAGGGGACTAGAATAAAACTATATCAACAAATGTTTTTCAGTTTATATGTGTAGTTTTATTCACTGAACTTGTGGTTGGGGCTTCAGTGTTTATAATTGTTTAAATTCACTGCAGTACTCATTGAACTCTATAAAATAATAAACAATCTGTTTGTTCCTGACAAGTCATTTGTGTTTCCCACAACTGACTTTAAAAAAAATAAACTGAGATTTCATAAAAAGTTGGCCAGGCGATGATAACCACCCAGGTTTTTCGCCTTTAAACCCCCCCCCCCAAAAAAAATAATAAATAAATAAAAAGTTGGCTGAAATAATAAGTTGGTCTTGGCTGGCTTACTCAAAGAGCAAAGATGGAGCATATTGTAAGTTTTGTGTGTCGTTTGACAAGGAGTTTCTAGGAAAAGGAACAAATCAGCAAACTGGCATCCTCGTTGCAATGCTATTTAAAAAATGGAAAGATGCGATAGACAAATTTAACAACCATAAAAACTCAGAATATCATAAGTTTTCTTGTGCTGCAGCAGAAAACTTCTTTGAAGATTTTGAAAGGAGAAAGAGAAGTTGTTTTGACATTGCTTGATACTCAACGAAGAAAAGAACGGGAACAAACAGGGCCGCCATGAAAATAGATGCCGTAATTTTTTGTGGATGAAATAAAATTCGTCTAAAAAGTCATAGAGACAGTGGTCCTATTACAATTGACAAACCCGTAAATAAGGAAGGAAAATTTTGGGCTCTCCTCAGATTTAAAGCATGCAAGATGAGAAGTTAAAGTCTCATCTATTAGAAAGTGCTCGTAACACATCCTACATCAGTCCAGAAATACAGAATGAAATAATCAAGATTGATTGATTTATTGGCCTCATTCGGTTAGAATAGAATTGCAGCAAGTAGACATTTGAGTTGTCACATATAAACCTACAGATGATAAAAAATATGTACAGAATACAATACAATACAAATTAATACACATATATACATAACACACATATAATACAATTAATCAAAATAAGACATACATAACTATGTTAACAATTTCACATCAATCATACAGTAATCGTAAAACAACTATATAATCTATTTAAAGCTTCAGGTATTCCTCCACCGAGTAAAATGCCCGCTTTACTAGGAAGGCCCTAAGTTTATTTTTAATACCTTTAGTGCAAGGCACTTCGTTTATATTGTCTGGCAACCTGTATATTCTATTCAATTTGAGGGCAGAATAGCGCACCCCGTCCTCGAACAACTTTAATCTATGTAGCCTACCGCTTATTGAAGCATTTGCTGTCTCAAGGAATATCCATGTTTGTACTGATCAACACTCGTATAATTACTTCTAAAAAAGAGGAGGACATTCAGGATGTATGTAATGTTTGTAATGTATGTACAAAATGTTAATTTTGTAATTGAATTTCTGCAAGATTGCCTACCTTTTAAATTAAAAATTATTCTTATAATTCCCTTTTGGATAGAAAAAATATTTCCAGACTCTACAGAGTTCTCCCAAAGAGCAACACCATGTTTGAAGTGAGAGAACACATATGTAAATATACTGTTTTAATTGTAACTGAACTGGAAATACATGAAATAGTACGTGGGGCAAAACAAGTTGAATTAAGTTTATTGGAAATAAAGGTAATATGTGATTTCCAGTTTATGTTTTCATCAATTACCACTCCCAGAAATTTTGACGAGTCTGTACTTGGTTCTAAACGGTTAATTGAAATTTCGTCTTTTAATTGTTTACAAATGAACTGTATTATCCGAGTTTTATTTTTAGACCATTTTAAAAAAAAAAAACAATTTTTTTGCTATAATCAGTGATAAAGTAACCGACTTTTCCAGATAAATATTATTCTTCCCAAAAACCGTTAAAGTGGTGTCATCAGCTAACAGGACAGTTTTAGCTTCCCCAATATTATAAGGCAGGTCATTTATGTAGACCAAAAACAGTAAAGGACCCAATATTGATCCCTGGGACACACCTCGAGAATTTATTTCCCAAGAAGAGCAGTGCAGTCCGTAAGAGTCTGTATAGACTACTCTTTGCTTTCTACATGTTAAGTATGACCTCAACCAATCATTTGCCTTTCCACGAATACCACAATAATTAAGCTTATAAAGGAAAACTGTATGGTCGACACAATCAAACGCCATTGGGAGGTGGCACATTAGAGATGCTACATGCATGTACTTATCCAGCGAGCGAGTTATAGCATCTAGTAGACCCTATATTATATATAGCAGATTCCGTAAAGAGGCCATTCCGGAATCCAAATTGGCTCTCTGTTAGAACATTAAATTTATCAAAACATTTCAAAATTCTCCTCTGAACTACTCTTTCAAAAATTTTAGACAAAACCGGTATTAGTGCTATAGGACGGTAATTTGTAATTTCGGTTTCATCTCCTTTTTTAAAGATGGGTTTTATTAGAGAATATTTAAGCTTATCAGGAAAACTACCATTCTCAAAAGACTGATTGGATAAGAAAAGACAGTGGTTTTGAGATAATATGGGAAGAAGCGTTCAAAATTTTGGTAGGTGAATACCATCCCAACCAACAGCGTTTGTATTCTTTAATCCAGAAATTACTTTATACACTTCTTCTTTTTGGTCGGATTTAAAAAAATGGAATTTGAAAATCGATGTTTTTTTTTTTTATCATACTGTCATAGTTAGAATTTAGTCCCAAATTATCCGTAATTTGTATAAAAAATTACCAAACGTGCTGGCAATTTCAGATGGGTTTTCGATAATGGATCCTTTACTGTAAAGCCGTAAATTATCAATTCTAGAAGCGCCCACAGCCCCTACAGCTCCAGTCTCTCTTCGCACAACCTCCCAGACCGCATTGGACTTATCAATGTATTCACCATTTTCTTAGCAGCTTGAATGACTCTAACATTTTTCAACAGAGCTTATACAAATTAGAAGGTGCATGGCAGTAGAGGGTCCGCTGGCATGATATTCTAATCCCCAAATCGGACAATATAATATTTAAAATAATTAATATTTTTAATTGCCTGTTTCCAATAAAAATATAATAACTTTAAAAATATTCACAGATTTTAATGAAATTTATACTGCATATAAAAAACACATTTATAATAATCATATAAAAAAATGAAACTATTAAATTAATATTTAATTCCTTTACTAACTAGGCCTATAAAATTAAAATATATTATTTAAATTTTTGCCGTTAACGTTAATAACTTGCACAATTATTAACGAATTTTTATAAAATTTTAATACGTTTTTTGTATAGTTATTTAGAACATATGTGAAAAATTTAAACAAAATCGGTTAATAATTATAACTTTTCAAAAAAGAAATATAATATATAAATATTTATTTAATAAACCTATAATTATTAACCGATTTGATTAAAAATTTCAACATATGTTTATTAAATCAATATATAAAACGTAAATTTCAAATATATTCGTTAGTAAATTTCCTTGTTAACATGTTACAATATTTGAAAATATTAAGCAACATTAACTAAGAATTAGTTTTGTATAGGTGACCGCATGGAAACACCATATTTTTAATTTTACTTTATCTTTTATTAACTATTTTTCAACACATATATAAATAAATATACATGTTTATATATATATTATGATTACATATATATACCACTAGTTTTATAATGTAATATTTAAAAAAACTAATATTTTTATTATTAGCCTAACTCTTTCCAATACAAATGTAATAACTTTTAAAATATTTAAATTTCAATTAAATTTATACCACATATAAAAACACATTTATAATAATGATATATAAAAATGGAACTATTAAATTAATATTTAATACCTTTACTAATTAAGCCTATCTTTTCAAATATTTGTACATTTTACTTACTTATTAAAGTAATATTTAAATAATTATTGTTTATATCTATATAAATTAAACACATATAATTAAACAAGAACAATTTTATTATTAAACAAAATATACAAATTAATTGAAATTATACTAATGGAAAAATTTGTGATATAATTTTAGAAGACGCAGTTCTTCTAAAACAAAAATAATATTTTTTAACGAATTATGTGACAAATTTACTTAACCTATTTTATACACATAATGTCATTATGCAATTTTTTATCACTATCGTTTAAATGTACCAATTGACTTTAAAACTGTATATATTCGAAATATTTACAAATTACCTATTTACACATTTACAGATTTACATGTTGTCATAAACAAATATGTTTAAAACTGTGTATGTTCAAAATATTTACAAATTACCTATTTACACATTTTAACACATTTACAGATTTGCATGTTGTCATAAACAAATATGTTTAAAACTGTGTATGTTTGAATTATTTACAAATTACCTATTTACACATATTTACAGATTTACATGTTGTCATAAACAAATATGTTTAAAACTGTGTATGTTCGAATTATTTACAAATTACCTATTTACACATATTTACAGATTTACATGTTGTCATAAACAAATATGTTTAAAACTGTGTATGTTCAAAATATTTACAAATTACCTATTTACACATATTTACATGTTGTCATAAACAAATATGTTCAAAATATTTACAAATTACCTATTTACATATAATTACACATATTTACACATTTACATATTTGCATACATTATTCCCGTAGGCTATATACATAAAAAATATTTACAAATTACACATTTTCACACATTTACACATATTTACATTCAAACATACACACATTCATAACTATTTACATGATTTTCGTATATACATAAGAATATTTACAAATTATTTGAAACTTTACACACAGTTACACATATTTACATTCAACACATACACACTTTCATACCTATTTACACACACACTTAACCTATTTTACACACAAACTTTCGATTTTTTTACACAATTTTATTTTTCCTCTTTCGTTTAAATGGAGTCCGTGATTCGTGAAATGATTTCTATTTAGTATTAAATTTGGATCAATAAATTTTGCCCCCTTAATATGTCCCCTAAATAATTTATTTAAATTTTGTATGTCCTCATGATACTTTTCAAAATTTGGAATTAATGGTTGGAGTATGAAAATTATATTAATATTTTTGTCTATTGAATTTACTAAATTAATATCATATTTACTAATTACTTCATCGTTCAAAATGTTATTGATGCCACCTATAATACACACATTCCTGGTTTTTAGGTTAGAAATATTGTTCACATTTACAATATGCTGGAATTTGCCACCGGGATAACACTTTACTAATTTCGATTTACAGGTAAGAAGTGCTGACCAATTTCTAGTCTGGCTAGAACCTAGCACTACCAACTCGTACATTTTCTTATTTAAATTAATCAACAAACTATTTGAACAAAGCGTACCGTAGCACTAAACTCGTATCATAATTTAATATTTACGCTTATAGAGTGCAGTGCATTTTGAAGGCATTGGAACGTCTAAACTGTTTATAATGATACAGCTGATCTGACAAAATTACTAAGATAAAAAACTTCATATGAATTATGTACAATTATTAATACATATTAATAAAACTTTGATAATTTATAATAAATTTCATATAAAATCTATATTTATTTATCTCTAATTGTAAATAATTGCATCAGTAGTCTAAACGTTTTTCTATAATAATATACGCAATTTTCGATCCTTTTATTAAATTTTAGTCAAAAACCTATAATTATTAAACAATTTGATTCAAACTTTCTACATATAACCATATTAACACCTATAAAAAAACATGATTTTTATAACTCTAAGTGAAACATACGGTCATTTTGACCGTTTCAATTTCTTTCTAAGGTTTTTGTGCTTTGCAATTTATATTACGTAGAATTAGGCACTTACAGGTATTATAATGATGTTTCAGCATTTTTTAATGACAAATCATATTTTATTTGACAAAACCAAACTAAATTAATACTGAAAAGGAGCAACCATTTACATATAAAACATTGACACTGAAAAAAGTAACCAATCCTTTTTTTGTACTAAATCAAAGTAAATTTTAATTCTGAAAAAGTGAAACCATTTACATATAAAACCTATACAATAAAAAAAATTATATTCATTTGACAAAAACCAAACTAAATTAATACTGAATTGCAACCATTTTAAACATAAAACCTTGACACTGAACAAAATAATCTAATTTTATTTGGCAAATTCAAACTAATTTTTAATACTAAAAAAATTTATCCATTTATATATAATATATAGAAAAAAATATACGAAAAAAGTTATAATATTTCATTTGACAAAAAACAAACTAAATTAATACTAAACAAGTGCAACCATTTACATATAAAACTTTGAAACTAAAAAAGTTATATTATTACATACAAATTAGAAACATTACTTACGTGATATTAGTCTAAATAGTCAGTTTATTATCACCTGGTCTGTTTTCACACTTACACACTGGCAGTAGTACAGTCCAAGCATGATCGTATTTGGCATCTTCCGCAAATCGGCGTGCTGCATTTTAAGCATTTGTGCTGTGTCTTGCGATCATTTCCTGGAGGGCATTTCCCACAGGTTTTTCTTTTGTCCATCAGATCACTAAGGGCACCTGCAGATGCTGGAGGATTTCCTAAGATCTTTCCAATTTCCGTTGTCATGTCCCGTGGAAGATTTGGAATGTCTTCAATCCTTCTACGCAGATGGGGAACAATCAAGCCGTGACCTAACTTCTTGATGAATTCAAACCGTGTCATCATAGTTGTTCCAGAATAGCTCATATATACGATAAAACTATTGAAACTTACAATGTTAATCAGTCTATAGAACATGGATAGCGGCCACCTTCTAGTTTTCCGGCTGGAAGAAAACACAGCACACTTCATGTCCAGAACGTCAACACCTATCTTGGTATTGTTGTAGAAACAGATCATCTCCGGTTTGTTTCGATTTTATCATGAAATGTTGAAATAAGGCAAACTGATCTGTTCTTCTTAGGTACATAGGACATAAGTACCATTTCTCCTCTAAACCCGTACAATGTAGAGACAACGGGTCGGCGGTTGTTTGCCAGGAACTCCTCTGGGATTGCCCGCTTGTCTTTCCTGATGGTGCCTACGTAGGTCAGCTTCATCTCCACACCGTCCAACGAAGTGAACCAGTTATCTGCAGTAACATTGCGGTTACTACCTTCAATAACCTTGCACAATATTATAAGGGACTGTACGGGAACTGGCATCACTACCTTTTCCAGTATAAATGTATGCATTTACGAGGTAGGGAGTCCTGGAGTCTGTCGAACACATCACTTTAAGACCATACTTTTTGGGTTTCTTCGGCATGTAGACTCGAAATCCACAACGCCCTCGAAAAGGAACTAGCATCTCGTCGACCTTAACAAACTCAGATGCGCAATAGGCTGCCTGGCTGTTTGAAATAATTTTATAAAATATTTCAGAAATAGCAGCAGCTTTATCACCCTGCTTCCTCTCAGCACGTGTCTGCGGATCATCGAATTGTAAGCACGCAATAAGTATTTCGTAACGCTTTACAGACATTGTTGCACGAAATATGGGGCGGCTGTATTCGTCTTTCGAGAATAGAGATTTCATTTGCTCGTTGTTTGACTTCAGAATTGATGCCAGTAATAATAGGCCAATCAGGGCAGTTACCTCTTCCACGTCGGTATCCCGGTAATTGCTTTTATTTGTATTTGCCGACAAATTTAGTCTAACACTGGCCAATTTTATGTTGATGTTTTTAACTATAATTAAAATTATTTCATCATCAAAAAAAGTCTCCAAACTTCACGCTTATGAGGATTGTTGCCCAAGGCTGTTGCTGGTGCTCTTATTGCTGGTAATCTAGTTGAAATTATATTTCTGGCTCGTGTTCTTAGATTTCTTGGAGGTGGTTTACTCTTCCAGGCATTTGTAGGTCCTTTTTCATTCTTCTTGGAACGTTCTACGAAATATTCCGGAAGATCAACACCATCAGCAACTACATTATTTATTATATTGTCTGTATTATTCCCATTCTCGAGCAGGTGGGCATTATCTTCATCTTCTGATGAACTGGAACTTTGTTGAACTTGGCCTTCATCATCAGACATGACAAAGTCCGGATCGGCATCCGAATCATCGACTGCACTAAAGTCACTATCATCTTCACTATTGTCATCAACCACCAATCTACGTATTCGGTCACTAAAATCTGGGTCGTCAGTCCTTACACCAAAGCTAGAACCATAGCTAGCCATTTTATAACATAAATAATATATAAAAAAATGTATATAACAAAAATAATAGTTTTTATGACTAAAACAGTAACCCAGAGCACATATCACTATAAACTGTTAAGCGAAACATACGGTATATTCGACTGATGACTGAAAGCTGGTAAGCGAAACACACGGTATATCTGGCCGACTGTTCTTACAAAAATTGCCTGCTTCTAGGAAGGACGTCAGGCATACTAAACACAATGGGCTCAGTGTCAAGGGAAGGGGTGGGGAGGAAGGTACTGGGAGTGGCAGCCATCAAGGTCAAGCAGTTTAGCCACAATTAGAACACCAAAATACCCAATCGGTCAATTTTACTGATGTTTCGTTATAAGTGTTAATAACACATAAAAATTTCAAATATTTTCATTAATCATTTTCCTTTTTACTGACATTTTTAAATATTTGAAAACATTAAGCAACATTATTGACTGAGGATAATTTTTGGTTAGGTTACTGCTTGGGAACACCATAATTTTAATTTATTTTTTATTAACCCTAGATTGGTAAGGTGGGGTGTGCCACACCCCATGTCTTTTGTTTTTGTGTAGCAGTATGGGAAGGGAATAGTGGGGGAAGGTTAAATTCAGGCCCGTATAAATTCAGTTTGGTCCTTGACCTTCACTTGGACAGCAGTGCAGCGCTCAATCTGCTCTCTGAAGGTAATTATACTTTGCCTGCTTAATCCCTGTATTTTTGGGGTGTAGCACACCCCACGTTATCATAAAATCTTGATGTCTGAAAATCAACTTCCTAAGTTTGATATAAACTTATTATTAGTTTTTAATGAAAAATATATATATCTTTGACTAAACCTAACCAAATTTTCATAACTTAATCTTATATTACTAAAATACCCTTCATAAAATGTGTTTGAAAACTTCTTCTACGGATTTTTTTTCTATTTCAGATAGAATGGATGAACATCTCACAGACGAACAGATTGGCGAGCTAATCTGGAATGACGACCAATATCGTGATGAAGAAGAAAGGAATCAAAACAGCATCGTATTAGATGTTATGGAGGAAGACAATGAAGAAAACGACGAGCAATCATGTGGCGAGGATGGCGATGAGCAAGCCATGGAACAACAGGACATCATACCGCCTGAGGATGACATTCAGCTAGGACCATGTGTGCGTGGAAAGAATGGGTACATATGGAGCAGCACAGTTCCTACTAAAAGAGTTAGGCCCTTAGCTAGAAATATTTTGATAATAAAGCCAGGTCATAAGAATGGGGCGGAACATGTAAAATCTCCCCTTGAAATCTGGAATTTACTATTCATTCAAGAAATGTTGGATTTGGTTGTATTGTATACTAACCAAGAAATCGAAAGAAAATCTTCCCACTATTCTGTAAATAACTATAGTGTAAACAGTACAAATGTACCAGAAATTAAAGCTTTGATTGGGCTGTATATCTTGGAGGCGTGTTACATGTTTCAGATCTGAATGTTGAAGATTTGTGGTCACCATCATATGGTAATGGTCTCTTTAGAGCAACTATGTCAATGAAACGTTTTTATTTCCAAACTGACTGCTTGCGTTTCGATGACAAGGGAACAAGGCAGATGAGGGCTAATGACAAGTTTACACATATGAGATCTCTTTGGAACTCTTTCATTGCCAACTGTAAAAAGTTGTACTCTCCAACAGCTCATGTGACGATTGATGAGCAACTTGTATCGTGTCGAGTACGATGTCCATTTCTTATGTACATGCCAAAGAAGCCAGGGAAATATGGCATAAAATTTGTCATGATGAATGATTCAAAGACGTACTATATGTGTGATGCCTTTCCTTACGTTGGGCAAGTTACTGATCGACTTCCTAATGAGCTAGTTCCAGAATACTATGTACGGAAACTAAGTGAAAGCATTTTAGGTTCGAAGCGCAATATAACATGCAACAACTGGTTTACCACTATTCCAGTAGTTGATCGAAGGCTCGAAACAAACCAGTTAACAATGGTTTGGACGCTCAGAAAAAACAAACCAGAGATCCCAAAATGTTTCTTTCATGAACGGGCCATCAACAGTACAGTTTTTGGTTTTGACAAAACAAAGACACTAGTATCACTTAGTCCTAAAAAAAATAAAAATGTTGTTTTAGTATCGTCCATGCACCACAATGATACCATAGATGAAGAGACAGGGAAACCTGAAGTAATTATCATGTATAACAAGAACAAAGGTTGGACGGATACTTTTGATAAGCTTTGTGCAACTTTTTCAACTTTCAGAAAAAATCTTCAGTGGCCCATGCAAGTATTTTACTCTATGCTTGATCAAGGTGGTGTAAATGCCTACGTTTTATTTGTTTTGGCTAATCCACAATGGAAAGTAAATGCAAAACACAACAGACGATTCTTCTTGAAAGACCTAATTGCTGCACTGACTCGAGATCACATGATTATCAGAAGTCAGCAGAGTAATCTTTCAAGGAGTTTAAAGTTACAGATAAATGAAATTTTATGTTACAAACAAGACAACGTAGAAGAAGTTGATAACGAGCCAGTAGTAGATGGACCACCAGATGACAAACAAAAACTATGTTATCTGTGTGATCGCAAGAAAGACAGGAAGACAAAAGTGAGGTGCTACACTTGCAAAAAACCAGTATGCAAAGAACATTCTGTGGACACTTGCATTGACTGTACTGAATAAGAATGATAAAAAGAAACAAATAATTTTTGTTTATATAGGTTTTGTCCTATTTTATTTTCATTTAATTAATTTTAATTTTATCTTGGTGACTTTTTGAGTAAAAACAAACAAAAAAATCAATTTAATATTACTATACATTTTAAATTAATAAACTAGGTTACATACCTTGCGTGCCGTCAACAGTTCTGTCCTTTAATTGGGGACGACCGGTTTCGGAAGATTACTCTATGCTTCCATTGTCAAGTCATAAGAAATATAAAACACAAACAACAAAAGGCACACCTAACACTAAATAAAATAACACATGTCCAACATTAATAAATAAAAAACATAAAACACACGACACACTTCACGCATGCTGGCCAGCTAGTCGTACGGAACTAACCTCCACGTGATTGCTACCTCTACCCTACCCCCACTTGTTCGCTGCTTATCTTATTCCCTGGGCTCGGTGTATTTATGCGGTTAATGGCGTTGAACGACACGTTGGAATTATATATTAATTTCTCGTTGAGGGTGTTGTCGGCGTCTTATTTAAATGCATTGTATATGAGCATTTCCTCCAAACTTGACATAAAAGGAGACTTTCGGCATTTGTGTAGAATATCCATGTTGGTATTGATATCTGCAACGTTGTGGCAATTTTGTACGAGGTGCTCGGCAAACTTAGATTTTTGTGTTAACTGCGACTTTCTAGGAATAAGTTCACGAAATCTAGTTTTAAATGCTCGACCCGTTTGTCCGATGTAGAATTTAGGGCAGTCCGAATACCTGATTTTATAGATTCCTGTTTGTTAGAAATCGTCCTTCTTTTTGTCATTCATTCTGCGTCCCACTAATCTTTCTAGTCTGTTGGAGGTCCTGCAGGACAATGTGACGTTCTGTTTCCTCAACTCATTTTTAATAGTATAATGTAAGGCATCTCCATACTCGACACATACATTTTTTGTTTAGGCTTGGGTATTGCAATCTGCCTACGTTTATTAATATGCTTGCGGATGATACTATCTATTATTGTGCTGTTGTAACCATTTGCTATAGATATGTGTTTAATCACAGATAGCTCAGAATTATAGCCATCCCTATCGAGGGGCAATGTCAGAAGTCTGTTCGTTAAGCTGTGGAATGTGGCCATCTTGTGAGACATGGGGTGGTACGAAGTCGCGTGAATCGAATGGTCCGTAGCCGATGGTTTGCGGTATATATTGTATATAAGTTTACCATCTTGTTTTATCAGGGTCAGGTCAAGGAAATTAATTTTAGTAACTGCCTCAATCTCCAGTGTAAACTTCAATTTGGGAGCTATACCGTTCAAGTAATTATTAAGTAGTCCCAATTGTCTATTGTTACCCTTATAGAACATAATAGTGTCGTCAACGTAACGGTGGTACAGTGAAATCCTATTCGCATGTGTGTTCTTCGGTGAAAACATGTAAGTGTTTTCAATGTGATTAAGATATATTTCGGACAGGATACTCGAGAGGGGGGACCCTATCGCTAAACCGTCTCTCTGTATATAAAATTTGTTATTAAAAGAAAAGTAATTCTATTGAAGAACAGTGCGCAGTAGGTGCGACAGTTCCTTAATAGCTTCCGGTTCTAAACTAGAGTTATTCCTTAAATTTTGTTCTAGTACGTCCAGAGTAAGGGCAACGGGAACGTTAGTATATAGATTAACTACGTCAAAAGACGCCATGGTATGGGACTTATCAAACTTGAAGTCTTTTGTCAAATTAACGAGATCCAAGCTGTTCTTTATGCTGCGGTCATTACTAAGCACTACGTTCGCACGTATGACTTTATCAAGTTTTTTAGCCGTCCTGTACGATGGAGCGGTAGTAAAATTCACCACCGGTCTTATCGGTAGGCCGTCTTTGTGAATTTTAGGTATGCCCCTAAGTGTTGGTGCTCTGGGATCAATCATTTTCAAGAATCTTATTTCATCTTTGTTAAATAAACAATTTATTTTATTTAATATTGACTTAAGATTAGAATGGAACTTGCCAGTAGGATCATTCGGAAAGTTATCTATATAATTATCAAATTAGAGAAATCTCGCATCCAGTCCTACCGTCAAAAATAAGAAGGTGCTTTCATCAAGTTTTGTTTTTGATCAACAAAAAACAACGTTTAGTTTCTGTCTCAAGAAAGAGAAAATTGTAATTTTAGTCTCCATGGGCATAATGATAAATCTGAATGAAATAATGTAAAAGCTGGAAATATACATTTCTACAATGAAACTAAAGGTGGGGTCAAGGCCTTAGCCAGGGGTGGGGGGTTAGGGGGTCAAAGCCACCCCCCAAAATCCCGAAATTTAGTAATAAAAATTAATACTAGGTTTAAAAAGTAAGTGCAAATTAAATTATAAAATAGACATCACAACAGAGGATCCAGCAACATATTTTACATCATTGTGCATTGCATGCATACTGATATTTAGATTTACTTGATTAAACTACAACGTACAATACACATGGATGCAGTAGGTTACAGCCTTACTCTCTTGTGAGCTTGATCTAATCTATTAAATAAGAAAACTATGACGGTTCAACAAAAATACTTTACTCTAACAAAACAAAATCATTCATCATCCTTACATCCTATAATATTTTACATGGGTAACTATATCAAAATTTTTAAAATAAGCATGGAAACACGCAATGCATTGTGTATTGAATATACGCCCAATACGGGGGTTGGCGTGTGAAGCACGCAATTCATTGTGTATTGAAACACTAACAATACAGGGGTTGGCATGCAATACACTGTGCGTCAGCCTCTTCTCATAGTATTGTTTAGTGTCACGCTCACATGTGCGTCCTTAGCAGTGAACGTGTTAAAAGGGTTTAAATTCAAATCCCCGGTCCTGACCTGACCTCCCCTCCCGAAAAGTTTTCTTGGCTACGGCCTTGTTTTTGCTTAACAACCTTATTATGATAAACTTCCACAAAGTGAAAGCCTCAAATTTCAAAATTATTTAACTATGACTATGCTTACATCAGACAAGGCACAATTTGTGTTATATAATCCAGGGAATTTCAACAGTTTTGTTTTCTAATTTTACTAATTTTAATGGAAATGCTTCATCAAATGCTCCATTGAATTCTTTCAAAAAACTGTCAAAATTTGTATTTATATCTCGACTTTCAGGAACCGGAAAATCAACTGAGAAAAGTTTCATATTTTCTAGAAGTTCAATAAAACTGCTTAGATTATGTTCATTGAAAACCGTTTTAGGTTGAAAATGTCTTTTTATATTTGTGTTTTCCTAAATTTTTAATTTTAATCGAAAGACCTTTATGGTCTGATAGGCGAGAGTCATGCAATATGTTTCTCAATGGTGTAAAATTTGTAAAAATATTATCAATACAAGAAGCTGATCCCGAACTAATTCTAGCTGGCTCGCTAAAATTAGGCAAAGTGTTATAACATTTTAAAAGGTGTAGAAATTTAATTCTATCTCTATTGTTGACTAGTAGGTCAATGTTAAAATCCCCTTCTAAAACTAGAGTATTTTTCTTCTTTTTTTTTTGCAAGGATAGTAAGAATTTCATCCACTCTAGACATGAACATTGTTATATCGCTAGAAGGAGCTCTATATATCGATACTAGTGTAATTGAGCAATGATCGGCTTTTAGTTCGACTGCTGAATCTTCAAAAACTGATTCGATAGAAAGCGCATTAGTACTAGTAAGAGGAATCGAATAAACACCGTTCCTCACCAGAACTGTGACTTCACCTCCCAACTTATTTTTTCTTGAAAAACAAGATGCTAAATAATAATCTCCTAATGTATTAGGAATTTTTTCATTGTGTACTGTTGCCCATGTTTCAGACAAACAAATTGCCGTAGGCTTTATGGGCAAATTATTTAAAAACACTTCAAAATCTTGAAGTTTGTTCAGTACACTATGTATAGTATACGAAAACAAAGAAACACCCGATCTCAAAATACATGTGGAAGATCCAGCTGGCTCCCCATCGACCCTTGGAGGTGTAGGCCTACTACCTGCACCACTCTCTGACTCTTTTAGGGACTCGCTTGTTGTAAAGTAATTAGACTTAAAAAAGAAGAACTGTTTTCATCATTAGAAATAATAGGGCTCGGACAAACTTCAGAAATTACTTGGTCCTGCTGCGTGATTTGCATCAAGATATCAGTATTCCAATTACTCTGAACATTTATTAATTCTTACTGAATACTTGAAACCACATCAGAGTTTGAGTGAGGTGCCGGTTTCCTACAAGAGTTAACACTTTGAACCCTGAGCCCAAGTATAGTTCGGGCCAAGTTCGCGGCGCCAGCTACCGAAGCCCGAATATACCTCGGGTCACTCTATTTAATTCTATAACTCAGCTTAGTTGGCATATATTTGAGTTTAGTCATTCTCATCATGTTTATTAGTTGTTTTAGTTTGTATGTCTTTGGCCTTTGGAATTTTTATAACACTGGCCAACAAAAATATTATATAAATGGTGTCTATTATATAATAGATGGTGTCTGATCAGCTGTGTGCATTCAGTAATCGACTTTTCTCTGTTTAGCGATGTAACTCGATGACGATGTGTATTTCCATTAGTTCTGATTGTGTTGTCAGTTTTTTTTTATTTATTAATGGTATTTTATTGATGAAAAGTTTATAGTTCGTAAGTGTTTTTTTAGTGTTTGTAAAGTGTAAATAAAGTGTTTGTTGTAAACTAAAGGACTATGTAGCTATTTTTTTTGTACAGTTTTTCATAATTTTTCATAATTTGTTACCATTTTGTATTTTTAATAAACCTTTGAAGTATTTACATTTACTTAAAGCTTATTATTTTGTCTTTAAAATGATATACAGGGGTGGCAAAAAGTCCCGGAACAACCCAATATCTTTTTCC
>JAGFPH010000153.1:453006-466625 GCA_018207615.1 Philaenus spumarius
TTATGAACACTCTGTATACTATATTATAAAACAATGTTCTTCTTCTAAATATTTACTGTTACTAACAATTTGTTTAGTTATACTTAATTTATTGGATAAAATGTATTTAAATTTTCCATTTTCCCAGGATTTAATTTCCAGGTATGCTTATAACTTGAAAAATGGCTATGAAGTCTGTATTGAATAGAAAATATACATTGTGCCTGTCCCAACAATGGAATTGTTTCTTCTATTCAATGATCATGTGGGCCTTAAGATTAATAACATTTTTAATATTCTTAAAAATATATTTTGTTTGATTTTGAACCCTCCATGTTTATATTTCCATGACTTCGTGGATACGATATTATAAACATATTGGTCAGTGACCACTATTTGTGGTTAGTCACTCTCAGCTGTTACTAATTTTAGATTATAGTCAGAAGAGATAGGCGATCCAGTCACTTATCTGTTACGACAGTGATATAGAAATACTCTTTATAGTGGTGCCTTTTATAACGGTTACTTACTATAAATTATTGATAACCAAACCAGCAATCACGTCTTGTTTAAGTTTTTATGCAATTGGAAATTGCTAGGGTTAAACATTGGGTCGGATGTAACAGCATGCAAAGACTGAACAGTCAGGCCATCCTTTGGCTGACAATAGTATATAATCAGGAAGCACGTGTTCCTCACTGCAGTTTTTGTATGTTTCACATTCATTTTGCGCCATTTTAGTTAGTGTGACACTTAGGCACGGCTGTACCAAGTGTGTTTTAGTTTTTCACAATACTTTGAGATTCTGATCGACAGTGATATGAGTCCTAAAATTAAGAATGATGAAGGCACTTCATTATGAAAAACTATAATATAGTGGTGAAACGGATGAAAATGAGGCAATAGAGGAAATTCTGACAGATGAGGAGATCATACAGAATGTGATTAATCCAACAGCTCCCGAAAAATTGACTCAGATGAAGTTGACAAATCAAATAACATCACTTAGATCAAGCCGATGACGCCTTCTTGAACACATTTATTAAATTTTCTGAACACTGCTTTTCATTCAATGATGATAAAATAATTAAACTCAACATTATAAAAAATGAATACAGCTGTGTCATCGAACTTCTTTCTTTGTGAAAATCACAAAATCCATAGACTATGGAAAATGGCAAGAAATAAAACAAACACAAACAAATTGTGTGAGTGTGTTTGGTAAGGGCTTGCAAGTCGGTACTAAAGTTGAATTAATACCGCAAAACAATTGTATCGATAATTTAACAACCGCAGCAATTAAAGGAAACCACAGTTAATTAGAAGAATGAAAACAAGTATATAATATGTTGGGGTTTGACTTTGAGATATATATGTGTGAGTGCGTGTCTAGCATATGGGTGCAGCGATAGTCATATCTTTAGAATGCTGATGATTCGATATGGTATTCCTACTTTGACTTGATGTCTGTAACTCCCATCCTTCGTTAGTCCCATAGGCGTAACCAGGAGGGGGGTTTGGGGGTTATAACCCCACCCATTGCAAAAAATATATCGCACTTTCTTTACATTAAAATAAGCTCTTGAGAGTAACTTGTTTTCAACACCTATGCAAATGTCAAGCTACAATAAATTATCAATATATTGCTGACATTATCTTTGGTCGAATTGGGCACTGACACTTTATTTCATATACCATGCAGTATAGTGTATGGCCTGGAACACACACGGAGTTTTCGTCCTCCATGGATTATTTGCCGTCGTCATCATACCAACAGTGGAGCGAAGGAGATTATTAGAGCACACACATTGGTCGGAAAAATAAACAATCAGTTTATTTATTGCTGACGGTAGCTGTGCAGCCACTAGCTGCCACTGCAATCGACAGATTTTCTACCATATCCGCCGAAAAAGTGGCGAACATGATCAAATGCACGCCAATTTTCCTTATTTTAATATTTTTTTTTAGAATACTATCCTTCAGCCGTGTGGGTAGTTCGTCAGATGACGAAACAGACATTTTTAAATAATTGAAAAATGTTTCTTCTAATTCCTCAAATCAGGAAACACAGTGTAGAATGCTCCAAAATATTCTCTTCTTTTATTTAATGATTGGATGAACTCAAATAAAGTATATTTTTTTGCTACCTTTTCAATTGTCGACGCAATAACAATAAAGCGAGAGTTGCTCTCTGTTCATTTCAATAAAACATTAAAAGAAATAATATATTACATAACACACTTCGTGATTGATGAACTAGACACTTCAGTTTAATTAATCCCAATTAGGCTTTAGGCAGCGTCAGAAATTTTACCATCCTGTGTGCACGCTTTAAATTTTATGAGCAGCGACGGTAACTAATCCGCAGCTAACAAAGAAACCCCGTTTGTGTTCCAAGCCTATGGGGTTAGAGGCAGCGCACAAAAAGATTTGGTGGGGAATGAGTCATGGTTGCTATTCTAAAATAGACCTGAATCACTATTAGAAGTGGAAAATTATACGTACCCTAATCATTTTAAAGTACTTTTGGGAAGCCTAAAACATATTATTTTGCATCTTAATTTTTTTAAAATTTCCGTAACCCCCCTGGTTGTTGTAACCCCCCCGTACGGTTGTCCTGGTTACGCCTATGGTTAGTCCTATTGGAACAAATTGAGGATATTAAGCAGCAAAAAGATAATGAACTTAAAAAGAACTGTCACAGCCATTAAATTTAAACGTTTAAATGAGTTTATATAGCAACTATTACAAATACATATATATTTCACACTGATACAAAGATATACATTTAGATACATCAGGTATTTAGATATTTAGATACATCAGTTGAAAAGTTCCAGGTTAGGTTGGAAGTGTGCAGATGTATTTCAGACAAATTTAAGCATCAAAACTAACCATTAAAATTGATACAATGAATTACCTTCTAAGGTCCGTGTTGCGACTTCAAATTGTTTTTGATCTAATTACGTTTATTACATGTTTCAAAGTCTTCACAACTTCATTAAACAATCTTATCCAGCTCCGGTGTGCACTCTAATAAGTCCGGTGAAGCACTGTCTGTACGAGCTGTGCGTCCTACTGATGCTAATCACTATTGATCTTAGATAAATGTTTGAGATATAAATCATGTGACTGGAAAGACAGCTGATTATTTAAAATGTCATCGGGTTTTCTTTTAAGCGCTCTATAAATCTCAAACTTCTCTTGTGCGCTCATTATTCCGCTTTTTGTGAAGTGTAATGTTTCCACACTGGATTGGAAATCACCTGGTCCGTGATTGTTTTCAAACAAGTGGCTGGCGTAATTAGAGTTGGCAATATTGTTTTTGTTATTGGGAAGGTGTTCTTTGTATCGTCATAGGAACGTCTTCTCTGTTTGACCTATATAATACTTGTTGCAATCAGGACAGGATATTTTATAAACACCAGATTTATTTTCCAAAGGAATCCTATTTCTGTGTTTAAGAAATGAGAAATGATGAAATACTATTACTTGTGAGGAAGGCGAGAGTGATATTGAGTTTTTTTTAAATATTGCATAAAACATGTAGGTTGTAGGTTGGTAAACTTCGATGAGATAAATTTGTTAGTTTTAATTTTGTCTGTTTCTAAGTTTTTTCTGTTGAGTTTCTTATTATGGCTCCTGATCATTTGATCTATTAAAGAGCTCTTATATCCATTGCTTACAGCTATGTGTTTGATGATGTTCACTTCATTATGGTAATCGTTCCTATTCAAAGGGACGGTGTTAAGTCTGTGTATGAAACAATTAAAGGCCGCCATTTTTTGGGAATATGGATGGTGCGAATGGGCATGGATGGTGACGTCAGTTGTAGTGGGCTTGCGGTATATTTTATAATCAAGCTTGCCATTACTTTTTATGATAGTTAAATCTAAGAAATTAAGTTGTTCAATATTTTCCAACTCTAGTGTGAATTGAATTTTTGTACTGAATTCATGTAATTTAATAAACCAACAGCCTGTCTATTAGAACCATTAAAAACAAGGAACGTATCATCCACATATCTATTGTAGAGTATATGTACAGGTACGTTTCTATAGGGGGGTAAGGGAGGATGTCCCCCCCCCCACAATAATCTTAAAATACAAAAATTTGGGAAATTTTAGATTTTGAACAAATTTGGAAATTAGATTTTTTGATTAAATTGCACTCAACAACTCCAACTTTGGGTTTGGGTTTCGAAAGTTTTTGTTGTTAATTACCAACATTCACAAATAACAAGCAAGTTAATTTCCAATCCAAAAATGTTGGGCAAGTCCAAATACTTCTGTACCAAATAAATGCATTGTCTTCTTTTAAACGATGTTGTGGGAAATTTAGTTCCAACTCTTGTTATTATTGCAATACTGACTGTCATTGACATGCCATACACTGAGCCAGGCCGCTTGACCAGTGTTGCCAGATTGTTTTTTTTTTTTTAATGGGGAAATTTTAAAGTTTGCAGCAAATATTAGGAAAAAGAAAATAGTGGTAAAAATATGGGGAATGTTTTTCAATAACATGACGAACATGTTGAAATTTTTGTACAAAATTAAAAACTCTTAAACCGTGCAGTGTTAGAAACCCCTACTTAGAGAATTCAATTTTTCAAAAGAAGTCCGAGTGTGGGCCTCCAGAGCCCCATCTCCACTGGGATTTATTCCACGCAACATAACCCAGAGCCCTCTTCTGCGCGTTTGTAACCCCCACCATAAAAGTTGGGAAATATGGTCAAAATTGTTGGGAAATTTTAGTTTTCCCTCCCCCTAATAATTTGTTGTACCAACGCCCCTGTATGTGTAGTATTGTAGATTTTAATCTCGAGTGAATGAACAAAGCAAGAGGTATCTGATGATGAAGCTGTGAAGACTTCGAAATATGTAATAAACGTAATTAGAACAAAAACGATTTGAAGTCTCAAGACGTACCTTAGAAGGTAATTCATTGTATTATTCAATTGTGACTTGGTACCGAAAAAATGCATATCAAATTAAAATTGAAGATTAAATTCTTGAAATTTTTTTCTTGTACATTTTCCAGTTATATTTCACATGGTTTCGGAAATTGATATCTTGCGACCGAATTATCAAAGTAAAATTATTAAGTGACATGTTTCATAGAATTTAAAATAGGGTAGTTAACCGCAGCAAATTTGACGTCGTACTAATAATATAACACGTTTTAGTCCCATGTTCAATATGAGTGTATGTAACTTATTCAATACTTCTTCAGTTCTGCATTTCAAAATACTGAAAGCACATACAAATAAAATTTTAACCAAAAATTATTTAATAAAATAAATGAAAACATTTTTTTTAAACATGCTTTCCTATTCATGAATAACATAAATAGACTCGAATTAAAAAATAACCCACAGATAAAATTAATTCTTCAACAGCGAATCTGATATTGTAATGAGACTTGATAGCTTGCAATCTTTTTACTTTTCACAAAATAAACACACCCAAAAAGCATGGGGCGTGATGTTTTCGGAACTTCGCAAGAGTACGCCCCATGCTTTTTGGGTGCGTTTATTTTGTGAAAAGTAAAAAGATTGCAAGCTATCAAGTCCCATTACAATATCAGATTCGCTGAGGAAGAATACATTTTTCATGTGGGTTATTTATTTTTTAGTTCGAGTCTATTATGTTATTCATGGATAGGAAAGCATGTTAAAATTTTTTTTATATTTTACTGGTTAGCTATAGTCATAAATTGGATTTTTTTTTAAAAAGTTTTGGTTCTCAGGGCCAATTCCCTCCCCCCACCCTATAATCATAAATTTGATTTTTTCTAAAATTTTATGAGAACGCAGTCATGTGCTATACGGAGCAGCCCGGGTGACTGTACACCAGTCCACCGATTGAACGGTAGTGAGTTGAAGAAAAGCATGCAATAAGTGACAATTCAATATCTGCTATGGTTAAGACCTTGAATTTTGTTCACATTTTGTAACTGCCTTTTAACCCTAGTGGGTGCCCCAACACCCAAATTGTTCTTTTACTTGCCACCAGAAGCTCTTATTTGTCATTGTTCCAATTATGTTTTATGCATTTTTTTCATAGGTTGTGTTTACTTGTGCACACATGGTTCTATTGTACTTCTTTTATTTTGTTAATTTAGTATGTTTCATGGTTCAGAGCCCATCTATATCTTTAGCCCTTCCTGTGCTTTTGACGGATATATCCGTCAAGATTACTAAACACAAAAACAATATTTATTTGTTGTTTGTGTAAGCAAGTCAATTAGTTGACCTATAAATATTATTTGACCTATAAATAATACACTATTTTAGTGTCGGAAGATTCCAACAGTGACAGTTACGGTGCGTTGAATCTCATTTCTCCTCAACTGTGGCTTCGCACCTAAAAAGTGCGCCAACCGGGGTCTTTGGCGGGTGTTTTTTTTTTTTTTTTTCTGTTGGGCGTAGCATTTGTTGATGCATATATTTTGTACAAGATGATGCAAAAGGAGCACGATTGCACAACGATGAGCCATAAACAGTTCAGGCTGGGCCTCATTGAAGACCTAATTCGGGACCACATGCAATCACGCCTTCGACTGGATCGACGATGACCAGGGAAAAATGCTTGTCAAATGTTAGATGGGAGAATGCATCTGATGGGAGAGTTCCAAAAGGGGTCTAGAAAGTGCCGACTTCGCTTAAAGAAGAAATTGCGAAAAGAAACAGTTTATTTCTGCAAGGCCTGTCTTGAACAGCCATTTCTTCACCCTGATCTTTTGCTTTGAAATCTATCACACTCGAAACAACTACTAATAAAACAAAAGGACTTGATTTACTGCACATTTCAAAATTTTAACCTATTATTGTGAAAAGTAAATGTCATAAACAAAATTTCTAACATTGTAACTATGTATGCTGGACCCTTTTTATTTCATTGTACCTATAAAAGATGCTTCAGTTTTATAGTAGGGCAAACATTCCGCGCGGAAGACGGATATATCCGTCCACCTTTTTTGTTTATAAAACATACAAAAAATTATTTAAGAAAAAAATCTGTATTTTTGTAACTTATAACCTATTTACAAAAAGAAGAATATATAAAATCAAAAGTTCATGTCGCAATGTATACCTCTAAATAATTATGCCCTACGGCACAGATTAATTTAGCCCTGGAAAGGTTAAAGGTATAAAAACCAAAGCGAAAATTTTTATTATTTACTTTTTTTTAGTTTGTGCTTTGATCATGGATAAGAGTTAAGTTTCTCCGTTAAACTTTATTGACTTTCTTGAAAATAATTTAGATCATAAAGAAGAATTTGAGATACTTGTGGGATTATACCAATGATGTTCAAGTATCTGACCTTTTAATAGATGCAAATGACGTTTTATGCATTCTCTTTTGATAGGGTTTTTTTCATGTACCCTATTGTACTCATTTTGTTTTCTTAAATTCTTTCGGGGGCTTCAGAACCCATCTATGTCTTTGAAAGTATAAAAACAGTAGTGGAATTTGTATTGACTTTTTTTGAGTTTATTTATTTTGTGTCTTTATTAATGGATAGGTGTACAGTTTCTTCCTTAAACTTTATTGACTTTGCTGAAAATAATTTAGAGCAGAAGAAGACAGTAATGGTGAATTTGTTTATAAGAACAACATTGAGATACTTGTGGGGATTACCAATGATGTTCAAGTATCTAAACTTTATATACATGCAAATGACAGACCTATAGGAGGAGCCAAAGATGGCTTGCGGACCTGCAAGACGACCAGCTATTAGGAATATTGAAAGCTATTAGCGATGCCAGGAAATGAAAGTGTAGCTAAAAACAGAGTAATGGAGTTAGATGCTTAGAATGTACTGTTAACAAAATAAATTATAGTGCTCTTTACAAATACTGGTATTAAAATAAGTATTAAAATTATTCTGATTACTCATCTTTTTTAGAAGGACTACTACTAATGAAATGTATGCTTTGTTTAGGTTATTTTATACAGCTGAAGTTTTTAAAATGGGATACCCGAGTACTCATGAAATGTGGAACACTGATTATGGAGAACTACTCTTTAGATATATATTATGTTGGAAAAACGTTTCAATAACTGTGCTACCAGAGATGAGAATAACAAATTTGCTCCTATCCGGATTTTGGGGTTTGTTTATATCTAGCTGTAAATCTTGCTATACCGCACATGCCTATGCACTATTTATAGACAATTAATTGTTGGGATTTCAAGGCTGCTGCCCTTTCAAGGTTTACATTCCCTTTATACCGGGTATATACAGGATAAAAATAGTCTGTATGGGAGATAAATAGCAGGACATACTTTATGGTAAATGCTATTCCGTAGATCGGGAATGAAAATCTTCTTAGAAATCAGCCTCAACCTCTATAAATAACATATATTATAATCTTATACGTAGAACTGGGCAGAATGTAACACCTGATAATTGGTTTACATCTATATCTTCGGCAGATACTATACCTAATGATTTCATCTTGGCAGTTGTGGGGATTCTTTGTTGAAATATAAAAGAAATCTTGCATCCACTCCTACCGTCAAAAATAAGAAGGTGCTTTCATCAAGTTTTGTTTTTGATCAACAAAAAACAACGTTGAAAGAGAAAACAAGAACAAGAAAGAGAAAAGTGTAATTTTAGTCTCCATGGGCATAATGATAAATCTGAATGAAATAATGTAAAAACCGGAAATTATACATTTCTACACTGAAACTAAAGGTGGGGTCAAGGCCGTAGCCAGGGGTGGGGGGTTAGGGGGGTCAAACCCACCCCCCAAAATCCCGAAATTTAGTAATAAAAATTAATACTAGGTTTTAAAAGTGCAAATTGAATTACAAAATAGACAACACAACAGAGGATTCAGCAACATATTTTACAACATTGTGCATTGCATGCATACTGATATTTAGAATTGCTTGATTAAACTACAACGTACAATACACATGGATGGAGTAGGTTACAGCCTTACTCTCTTGTGAGCTTGATCTTATCTATTAAATAAGAAAACTATGAAGGTTCAACAAAAATACTTTAACAAAACACGCAATGCATTGCGTATTGAAAATATCCCCAATACGGGGTTGGCATGCGAAGCACGCAATGCATTTTGTATTGAAAACACTAATAATACGGGGGTTGGTGTGCGAAGTACGCAATGCATTGTGTATTGATAATTCTCCCAATATGGGGGTTGGCATGCAATGCACTGTGCGTCGGCCGCTTGTCATAGTGTTCAGTGTCAAGCTCAAATGTGCGTCCTTAGCTTTGAACGTTTTAAAAGGGTTTAGATTCAAAATTCCGGTCCTGACCAGACCCCCCTGAAAGGTTTTCCTGGCTACGGCCTTGTGTAAAACAAATCTTTTCTGAAACACTGGTTTGCGGTTAACAAAATCTTTCACGGAGGAAATGGTAACAAAACCTTTCTCGAGGGAATGAAAAAAAGGCATTCGTATTGAATTTGAAAAAACTGCACCACGTATCGTAGGAAATTATCGATAAAAACTGGCAAGATATTCTGTTTGCCCGAGAAACAGAGTTAGACAGACGAAAACAATCTATACAATGTGCGACTTACAAATTTGTGCGGAACATAACAATTATATTTGCCAATCTTGCCTTAGCGATCAATCTTGAAGAAACATTGTAAGTAGCAGTTTCATAACTATTTCAAAATGTTATTAAAAATAACTTCCTTTGATAAATTTAAATTTGGGTTTTTTTTAAATTATGTTTTAACACACCCCACTTATGTTTTAACACCTGACCAGAAGATTTTGCTTTGTACAAACAAAATTTTGTTTGAAGCATTAAAGGAATTATTATGCACGATTTCAGCTACTTAAAAAATAGTTCCTAAAATACAATTATCAGTGTATTGCGGTATTTTGCTGTGTTGTTTGACAATTTTTCTTCAATCTTGTCAAACACTTTTTCTTCAAACACTTAAGGATGTTTACGAGTGTATTTTTCAGATTTTGTTAGTATTTCTTTGAGGACATGAGAGGGGACAGCAATATCTAAGTGTTTTCTACTCAAAATTTAGAGCAAAGTTTTTTATAACAAATATATATTTTTGAACTTCTCAATTCATTGTCTTTGATTTGATATACCACTTAATGAGGTTAAACATTTTTGGTTTTTGTCCTTAGATTTGCCCCTCAATAGAGCCCCTGAAATATAGAAATTCGTTTTTCATACTTTGGGCAATCACTATGCCAAATTTAGGCTTGGTACATCAAATAGTACCAAAGAAAAACTGCTGGGACATACACTGTTACCATGCCATTAATGTTCTGTTTGTTTTTTTTGCAGAACACTGTCTTGTATTCATAATGTTGTACCAGTACTTAGTTTTCAGTTAATAAGTGTTTTTGTGTTCACAAAGTTATATGGTTATAAATAAGTAATTGTGTTGTTATATAGTTATATTTACATTAATCAGTTTTTATTCGTGTATTGATATTTTCTCGTCCTAAACTAAATCTAATTACCGTTCATTTTAACTTGATTTAACAATCGAGAGTAAGGAAGATCACCACATAAAAATGTGTCAAATGTCAAATTTTTTAAACTATAAGCTTTTATATCTCCTAAATCAGGTTTATAAAAAATACTCTAGAATTATTAAGTTTTATATGGTTTCGGAACAGACCACTCCTAGGTCCCATTCTATCTCGGTTGTTTACTATTGGTATATTTCCACACAGCTCGTAGGACGACTTCAGAACATTGTAATTATACATGATAGTTGAAATATTTGAAAAGCGGTATTTGTAGACTTGTAATATATAAGCCAAATTACCAATAGTGTTTACCTTATGCAATGGTCAGAGGTAAAAAAAAAAAATATGTCAGACTAAATATCTGATTGCACGCATATCAAGATTAATGGACAACATCTGAAAAGGGTTGAAAGCTGTAAATTTGTGGGAATTGCACATGATTACAACATAAAGTGGGATGTTCATATAAATAACTTAGTTAGAAAATTAAAATATTTGGTCTATGACTTCTACGGGCTTAAGATGGTTTTGTCGGGTAAGCAGTTGTTGAAAATATACTATGGTCTTTTCCACAGTGTGGCAGTGTATGGGATAGTTGGCTGGGGTGGTGTGTATGATGCTTCGTTTGATCCTCTGGGCAGATTACAAGGGCAGATAATGGGTCTGGGTGAGAGTGATCCTGATAAACCCTTTTATATTAGACAAGTTTTTGTGGTCAATGCAATTATGTATGCAATTATTATGGAGAACTTAAAAAGGAATTCATACTAAAGACAGTTAATACTCATTTTAAAAGTGTTACTTTGCCGAAACATTTGCTTTCAGTTGGTCAAAGAAGCTATACTTATTATGCAAAAAAGTATTTTAATAAGTTCCCGATTAAATTAAAAAAATTAGAAATTAATAAAAAGTTTTAAAAAGGAAAGTTATTGAGCAAATTAGAAACATTGACATTATTTAATGATAATTTGCTGTTATCATTGTTTGGTGTTACAGTAGAGCGTCGATAATCCGAACGTCAATAATCCGAAACGTCCAAAATCCAAACGCGTTCCGAGGCAGCCCCTGCAAAAATTTTGTTTTCGTTTTCGCAAATTCCAATTATTGCGTCGTTAAAAATTTCACAAAAAACTTCATCGCAGTTTGAAATTAATATCTCTTTTTAAACACTTCTAAATACCTGCTCCCAGCAAGTCACGCAGTAAGTCACGCTAATAAGCTGCTGTAGCGCTAGTAATAAATAATCATTAGAACAGTGTGTCGTACATACAGTAGTGTACTGTACAGTATTTTTTTTATTTTTCGTTTGTGATAACTATAATGTAAAAGTGAACTTTTAATTATGTACTGTACTGTAATTAAGAGTTACAAGTGTAATCATGTTGGCCCTACTGTGTACGTGCAGGTTCTTCTAAATCATAATAGGCCTACATAATGTATTGTAATTACATTACTACTTGTAAATTGTTTAACCACTTTAATCGATTAAAGGGCATATATTTTAGCCTAAATGGCATTTTCTTGGTTGTTTTTAAAAATCCGAACAAATTGATAATCCGAACCCCCCTCGGTCCCAATTAGTTCGGATTTTCGACGCCCTACTGTATATTTAAGTAATTTTTTAATAGTTGTCTGGTGTATTTGGAATTTAGTTGTTGTTTCACTTGTGTCATTGCTTGTTGTTGTTAGATAAGGGCCAACCTATGTACGGGTATTGATTGCCTCTTGTAGGTCCTTGTATATATATTATTGTATGTACAAGGAATTTGGTAATAAAATAATAAAAAATAAAGTTTCAAAATATTATGAAGAGTGATTATTGTAAAAGATATAATTCGGATGATCGTGTCGAAATTTAATAAAATAGTTATTTCTGACAAACACACACACAACTTTTTGGGTTCGGTAAACATACTTCACTCAAAAAAAAGAGAGAGCTTAATAAAGCAACCGGGATCTTCCACATTATAGCGATTTTACTGTTGACAACTGCAACATACGTCTATACCTGCACAAGACTTCTGGGACAGTCTGTTTGTATTTCATTGAATAAAACATAAAAGGAAGAAACGGGTTTGTTACGGTAGGTAATAAGTGAAACATTCCTCTGTATGTTATATAAGTTGTATTTATTCTCAACAAATCACATACTTTTTTATTATTTAAAACACAAGAAAAATGATAAACTATAAAACAAAAATGATTTGAAAAATAAAAAAGCTATATACATGAAGTCCATGGTACACAATAAGGAGATAGTCCTACATAAGTCTATAACAGACAAACTGTGAAATCTTTGTTCCAGATTAAAATGTTTGTGAAGCGACATAGTTTCAAGTGAAGAAATATTTTAAAATAAATAATTTATCTTTCTATGACTTAATAAAGTACTCCGATTAACCAATACATCTTGGTTTCTAAAATTAACCGAAAATCAGTCATTTCTTTAGTCAAAAATTATAATTTTAGTATAAATAAAATTTCTTAACTAGCTTACATAATTAATAAGTAATACATTAGGAATTAAAGTAACGTCCTAAATATACAAAAATATTTAATAAATATAATAGGATCAACGTAAGACCAAAGGGGATTCTTAAATTGTGTGATTATAATATACAGTTATTGAAATATACGTTCTTCGGGTATTACGTCTTTGTCACAGGAGTATATGCATCGGAATTAAAAGATTATTTCATGAAAGTTGAAACTCACGTTAAGAATAAGGCTCAGAAACAGAAAAGATTTGATTTAAATATAAAGAAAAAATTAAAACATTATGGTAACTCTGTCTAGTTTTGTGTGATAAATAACAAATATTAAACTTTACCATAATTCACATTTAATGATAACTATTTGCTTTATACCATAAAAAAAAAAACAACAAAAAATTGTTAATGTTTATCCTATTCAATGTTATTTATCTTAGTTCCCAAAAATATATATATATATTTGAAAGGCAGTGTTGTTTGTCTTTTAGGATGACATTACAATTATTATATAAAAATATCCAGGGAAATACGGTGAATCATATATAATGAAAGGCAGTAGTCATATTTCCATAGGTATATTTCTATTTGACTTGGGCAGTATGTATCTGGCAGTGTGCATTGATGTCTTGGGCAGTGTACGTTGATGTCTTGGGCAGTGTAC
>JAGFPH010000153.1:507830-524365 GCA_018207615.1 Philaenus spumarius
CTGCAAAGCTATATTTTATCTAGGCCCCTACTGTAAAGCTAAATTTTATATTTTATGTATTTCAAAGCTATATTTGACCTACTATAAAGCTAAATTTTATGTTCTGCAAAGCTAAATTTTATCTACTGTAAAGCTAAATTTTATCTTATGTAAAACTAAATTTTATGCTCTGCGAAGCTAAATTTTATCTAATTTAAAACTAAATTTTATGCTCTGCAAAGGTAAATTTTATGTACTATAAAGCTAAATTTTATGTACTGCAAAGCTAAATTTTATCTACTCTAAAGCTAAATTTTATCTACTGCAAAGCCAAATTAATCCACTGTAAAGCTAAATTTTATGCACTGCAAAGCTAAATTTGATCTACTGCATACCCAATTGCGGTAAACGTAAACTTCGAATAAATTCACTACACGATAATTTTACCGAGATTTTAGGTAACACATATAGGCCTAAATATATTTAACGTCTAACTCATGGGTAAAACTACTGCGGTTATTCAATACATTTAGTTTACAAAATTAGCACATTTTCCCAACGTCACCAGACATGAACTAAACCTTTTCAGAAAAGATTCTAAATAAAATATATCCGCCGCACTATATAATAAAAATGTTTGCATTTCACACCGGATGCGGAAGTAAACCAGCGTGGGTATTTATTACAGGTCGTGTCAAGGTTGCGAGTAAACTATTTTCTTTTGTTTTTTTTTTAAATAAACTTTTTTTACTTCGCACACTTCTGTCGTACAGTAAATGCGTCGGTTTATAGAAATGCACTCTGTTGCCACGTTTTACTCCAACGTTGACCGTACGACAAAAGTTTATAGGTTATTTCGTGCTTAGAAAAACGTTAAACATTATAGGCCTACGACTACTGGCGCGTATATAACGATACCTGTTGGATGCATGCACGAATAAACATTTTTTTAATTAGTTTTCGATAATTTGAATCTTAGCTTTTGTGTAAACACATTTTAGTAATACAACATCCGCAATTAAATCGTAACGAGGTTAGCCGTAAAAAATTTAAATATTCGCTAGATTTTTATTTCACAGTATTGATGCAATTTAATAGTGCTTCAACGAACGACACTGTTCGAGCGGGCAAAACATAGTCGTAGTAAAATATTAAAATTAAATATCGTTTATTAAATATACACATTAATACACCGGCCACAGTGCACATTAGTACTCTGATGAAGCATTATAAATAGTAATGATAACTTAATCTCTATATTATCTAATTCGACGATAATAATAACAATAACGCGGCCTTAATAATACATTTTTAATTACATTACTGTAAGAAGGATAAACCGCGTACGAAATCCTTCACACCGCGCCGACATTTTTTTACAAAACTTACATTTTTACGCGGACCGAATTTTGTGCGACTATTTTTTACTAATCGATCCCTGTAAATGAGTCACTCGGGGTTCAATGCATCGGAGAAGAGGGGGGGGGGGGGTTAAGATAAGATAAGAAATGCTATCGTAACGCAAAAGTAATTCAGCCGTGCTCGATCGATATTTGGTAGCCCATGTTTTTGATCTTACGTGTTAGGCCTACGACTATTTACACAACTAAACTATGTTTACTAATATAATTAGCATTTAACATTTTCCAAGTATGAGGCAATTTAAAGTATTTTCATAAAATCTATTAATCTACAGTTTAGAACGGCCTACTTGACGGGCCCATTAAATCATTTCACGCCAAGTATTTCACCAAAATAATAAAATTAACACTGTTCTTTTGAAAACTCTAAACACAAAACTAAAAATAAATTTACGGACTAAAATAAATTGTTTAAGCATCCCAGAGTAGTTTCCACAACTGTTAACGCTCTCTGCAGAATAAAAACAATTTTTAGCAAATTTTTATAGCAAGTAAATTACTAACCGTAGTCGGCGGGGAAGCGATCAGCTGTTTTGGTAGCCAGCGGCCTTGGTCCGTGCGATGCATCCTTGCGCTGTCCCACAGTAGCCCTTTAATACAATCCTGTCGGATCCAACTGCTCAGGAACTGTTGTAGACATTTTAATAACTTAATTCTTAAAAATTAATTTATATATATTATGTACAGAATATTCGTTTCGGCTGTAAACGGCATTTGCTGGACGAAAACTGCGGAATTTTTTTTACGGATTCCGAACACTTCAGTACAATCCGGTAGGGTCTAACGTTTCGGGTGCCATACTAAATTTTTAAATAAATAAGCAACACTTTTGAACGCGGATCGCTTCTTTCGGCAAGCAGTTCGATTCGACTTGACGAGTCAACGGTGTAGATGTGACTGTAGCAGGTCGGACTACGAATGATATAGCAAGCTTTACTCGGGCCGGTAACAATGCGCGCACATCTACTGCGCAGGTAGAGTGGTGGGGGCGAGCGACTTTTAGGGACTTAGGACCACCCCGGAAGTATTTAAAAAAATTCTTTTCGATAACTAATTAATTTTAATCACCGGTAGGCCTATTATAATATCTATCGATAGCCGTGATAACCGACGGATAACGATATTATCGGGATATATCTCGACCGACTTTAGAGACAAAATTATGTATCTACGGATTTGAAGATTTATTTGCACGACCTAAAATACAAATCGCACAGTTCGACGGTGTTTAATTTGTCGGATTGTTGCGAAAGTTAGGAGCAGGTGATGATGACGGCAAAGGATATCAGAAACATTTTATACGTATTCAAGGAACTATCCATATTGTGAAGGATAACAAGAAACACTCCGTTCGTATAATAACAAGTTGTAAAGTCGTAACTGTATAGTTGTAAATTCCAGTTAATTACAATTAATTATGCACTTTTATTGGCAAAAACCGTAAACCTTAACATAAGTTCAACAATAGTACATTAAAATATTTCATAAATCTCTAGGTAATACAATTGATTAAATACCTTACGCTATTAAGGTTCCGCAATCGAAGGTGCAGATATCGGAGCGAATCCCGGCACTTGGCCTCGCACTGGCGCGATGGGCCGGGGTTGTGGGGAAAGGGCGTAAGTGGAGAAAAAAACATTTCCCCACACGCTTCCTAATGTGACTCATCCTTCAAACGAACTAGTAGATGTTTACCTCGCCCTTAACAGTTCCACTGCTACGCAAATTTCGTATTTCCTATACGACCTTTTATTTTTTATACTTATAGCCTGAACGAGTAGAAATTATTTTATTTTTGAACCTTTCTGCGTAATTATCACTAATAATTTAAAGCGGACGCACATGCTCTGTGTATTGAAAATACTCCCAATACGGGGGTTGGCGTGCGAAGCACGCAAAGCACTGTGTATTGAAAATACTTCCAATACGGGGGTCGGCGTGCGAAGCACGCAAAGCATTGTGTATTGAAAATACTCCCAATACGGGGGTTGGCGTGCGAACACGCAAAGCACTGTGTATTGAAAATACTTCCAATACGGGGGTTGGCGTGCGAACACGCAAAGCATTGTGTATTGAAAATACTTCCAATACGGGGGTTGGCGTGCGAAGCACGCAAATCATTGTGTATTGAAAATACTTCCAATACGGGGGTTGGCGTGCGAAGCACGCAAATCACTGTGTATTGAAAATACTTCCTAAACAGGGGTTGGCGTGCGAAGCACGCAAATCATTGTGTATTGAAAATACTCCCAATACGGGGGTTTGGCGTGCGAAGCACGCAAAGCACTGTGTATTGAAAATACTTCCTAAACAGGGGTTGGCGTGCGAAGCACGCAAAGCATTGTGTATTGAAAATACTCCCAATTCGGGGGTTGGGGTGCGAAGCACGCAAAGCACTGTGTATTGAAAATACTTCCAACACAGGGGTTGGCGTGCGAAGCACGCAAAGCATTGTGTATTGAAAATACTCCAATACGGTGGTTGGCGAGCGAAGCAAAGTGCGTCGGCCGCTTCGCATAGTGTTCAGTGTCAAGCTCACATGTGCGTCCTTAGCAGTGAACGTGTTAAACAGAGATGTACAGGGTACTGATGTTTTTAGTCAGGTTAGTAGCGGTTTGCTCTAGTGCCAGCATTCACGTCGGTATCTGTAATGTGCATGAGTACAAGTCCTACAAAGGGAATTTGTAAACAGTACGTCGATTAGCTATCACTCTATGTAAAATGCAAAGTCCTGACTTACACATCTCAATATTTCCCGAACTATTGAACACCATGAGGTAGACACTTTCTGAAAAAAAGATATTCGCATACCTTACTCCTTACGACTGAAAATCGAGAAAATTCTAAGGAAATCATTTGCTGTATATCTGTAACAACAAGCTGGAAATGTTGGAAGAGATATTGCGATATAAAATTGGACAACCTTCATGAAAAAGGTTGAGTATTTATTACCTCTGCAACCACTTGAAAACTAGAAACGAGATTCAAGTTCCTTTTATATTGCAGGTAAGGCCCAAGCAAGACATTTGCATATAGGTATTTTAACATTGTTTAAATCGGACAACCTTCCCGAAAAAGGTTGCTATATTATCTCTGCAACCACTTAAACTAGAAACGCGATATTTTCTAGTAATGTTCCTTTTATATTGTAGGTAGGGCCCAAGAAAGAAATATTCAGATATGTATTTTAACATTGTTTAAATCGGACAATCTTCCCGAAAAGGTTGCTATATTATCTCTGACCATTTTCAAAAAACAAAAAACAAAAAATTTTCTTTGTTTTTCTGATTCTATAGTTTATAAGGTTTAAGAAAAACATAACATATGCCACAAAAGTTCTTTGCATCAGGTGAAAAATGTATTCAAAGTAATGCGCTCAGCTACTTTTAGTCGAGTTTGAACTTCTTTATGTTTGCTATATGGATTAATAAGATTTTTTATTTTTTTTAAGTAATTGCAAAGAAAAAAACAATGTGTATTATTAGGCTTTCAGTGCCTCCAATATGTAAGTAAAACATATCTTGACTACAAATACTGGTTGTGCAAGTTTTTCCCCTCTATGACTGCTAAAATAAATCATGGAATCTTTAAACACGATTTCCCACAACTTTTCAATATTGATATTTTTTACACAAAAGTTCTTATAACTTTTTAACTGCTAAAGCTACAGTGATGAAATTTTTACCACATCTTCAGTAGCTTATAATGAAACTTGGGTATTTTTATTCCTCTATGACAAATACAATAGTATCTTTTTTTTAAATTGTAAATCACAAATTTTATATATATATTATTTTTGTAAGGTCATAACTACTAAACTTTTAATGGTAAGAATATGACTATACCCAAAAAGTTAGTGCTTTTTATATACTTTAAAACATGATATCAAACGGCCAAATTGGTTCAGTAGTAAAAAAGTTATAAAATATTTTTTTAAACATATTTTTTGCCTAAAATTTTTTTAAAAAACTCAAAAAGGTATGTAAAAAAATATTTTCCCCTAATTCCTATAAGCGTAAACAATTTTTTAGGTCCTAATGAATATTTAAAAAATGGTTAATAAACAAAAAGGCCTATTATAGAAAACCCCTATTTTCAGTATCCCTTTAAGTTATTAATAAATTGTATTATAAATGTTTATACAAATTATATAATGTATATAACTTATATAATGTAACGTGTATGATGTAAAAATGTATATAACGTATATGTGTGTATAAACAAAATAATAAATTGTTATTATTATTAACATTGTAAAATATTAAATGCAAATAGATCAATAATTTTCGTTATTAGATTAACAGCACTGTAATACCGTTATAGTTTCAGTTTTTATAATTTTTTATTGTGATTGGTCGGAAGTTTTTGTTGATTTTTAAATTGAATTGCCTCGACCTTAACAATTTATTATTATTGTCATATTTATATATTGTTTATTTATTTACTTTATTAATAAGTGTAGGCCCTATATTAAAATAAAGTCTAAGAAATTGATTTTACAAAGTCGAGTTGATCATATGACCCCTTTATTCCTAAAGTACAGTAAGGAATGTCGTAGTCATTTCGTGTTTAGACTCTATTTTCTCGAAATAAAATGCAGAATTCAAAAATTGCTAAAAAATTACCTAAAATAATTTTTTTTTGCAGAATAAGTCTTATAAACAACAGGTACGGCAGGTAGAGCGGGCTGCGGGTGTGAGGGTGTGTACGCGTGATGTAGTGCCATCTCGTCCAAGTGCTATTTCGTCCAACATCCAATTTCGTAGAAAAGAGTGCATCTCGTCCAGCTCAGTTTTACACTTGAATAAACACACTAATTAGTGCCATCTCGTCCACTTGAAAACTTGACAAGTGTTGAGGAACGCAACGCAGGTAGCCTTTGGTTGTGCGGGTTAAACCTCGTTTGTATGCTTGATCGGGAGGTGTAAACATCTGTAGGAATAATGGTGTTTTCGACCACCATAAGAGGCCAACCTAGTCTTTTATATAACGTTTTCCGGTATACGAAGAAAAGTGAAAAGAAGTGCGGAGAAATTGTGTGGCGGTGTGTAAATCGTACGAGTGTAAATAACATTATATCATTAAAATTTAAAAAAACCTAAAAGGTTCGAACCTATAGTATGTAGTCACAGTATGTTTGCTTTTCACTTAATCTGGCCGATAACAGTATGATTATATTTCGTTATTATCACTTTATATAATTAAAATTTAAAAAAAACCTAAAAGGTTCTAACCTATAGTATTTAGTCACGGTACGTTTACTTTTTACTTAACCTGGCCGATAACAGTATGTTTGTACTTTAAAAACGTATGTACAACTTTGTAGTTGAGTTGGCTAAACTGTTCGTTTCTACGAAGTGTATAAATACTATATTTATAAAGAAAAAAAGTTAAGTTTTGTGTATTTATAGTAGTTTCGATTGACACGCTAAAGTAAACAAATACCTTGCTGTTTTACGCAAGGTATAGAAGACCCTTAATAAAAAGAATTAAATGTTAAAATAGTTTTTGTAGACCTGTCAAGTAAACAATAGCATAGGTTTTTGGACGAGATGGCACTAGTTGGCAGGTAGAGAATTAACCCCCGCCCTACGTTCGTGGAATTTGGACGAGATGGCACTTGGACGAGATAGCACTTGGACGAGATGGCACGACACCGTACGCGTAGGGGTGCGAGGGTACTAGCTTGGCTCTTGAGGCTCCGGACGAACTTTAGTGGGCTCCGGCCTCAACAACCACCGTGGCGCAGGCAAAAACCCCAATTTTTCACTCGGCCAGAAGAGCAAATTCATTACATTTCTGACGTTCAGAGGTGTCGACTGAATCACTTCTGGGATTTATAGGCTCGGATAGTCGGACATACGCCACAGTCCATAGCCTGTTTTTACTTTGGGCAACCCCAGAATAAAAATAAAAATTTCAGCTATTAGTTATTACCTTTAAAGTACTTCAGAATTATTTAAACATTATGCGTAAGCCACCAGGATAAAGTTATAAATAAAGTTATGCAATTAATGTAAATTAATTGTCTTATTTTTTCACCGTCCAAACAACCCTCCAACTGCAAACAAATCCAGACAGACTTATAAACATTGAACAACCACCTTCAGTTGTTGTCAGATCATGTGAGAGATATGCAATTTTGATATTTGAATTTATTTTAACTTACTACATATTTTAACAATTGTTAGTCGCCATTCCGAAAATTGATTACTAATTATTAGATTTAGGACTTACCGTCTTCAATATTCCATTATCGTCGCTAAATGACGGACGTTTCGGCTATTCAGCCATTTCAAGTACATGTGCGTCCCGGGACAGCGTCGTATGTAGCCGCTCACCACGAGTCATCAGTTCAAGCAATACGGGCGTGCAAGTGAGTTTTATTTATTTGTTATGTAATTGTTGTGTTAGTTATGTGTAAAGTGTTTGTGCAAGTGACGAAGGGAGACCTGATAAACTTGTAAGTCCTAAATCTAATAATTATTGTATATGTTTCAACGTTTTATATGTGCCAGTGTGAGTAGTGTAAAGTTTTATGTATTTTACGTCTTGACAAGTAAAACACGTTTACGCTTGGACTGTGAAAAATGAATAACTACAATATAATTTGAACAACTTACAGTCGTCAGTAGTCAAATTTGTCGTATTGTACACGACGGCCGTTTCGGCTATTCAGCCATTATCAAGTGGTTTGGAGGAAATTCTCCGTTATCATGGAACACTTAACACTTAACACAAAATTCACAAACATTTAAATAATTTAAAATTTAAAATAACGTTTATTAAAAACATGTCCGGTGGGCGCACTGTTTCGCACTGAACTATTTCTTATCTTAGAGAAATGTAGGAACTGGTTTGTGATTAGGAAAAGTAAGAGAGGGGAACGGTACGGTCTATTGTGTTTCTGCTATTATGGTATCATATAACGAGTTCGATTCGAAATGTTTATAATGGCTGAATAGCCGAAACGGCGTCGTGTACAATACGACAAATTTGATTACTGACGACGGTAAGCCGTTCAAATTATATTGATTTATAACAGTAGTCGGAATGGCGGATAACAAAGTAAATGAATAACTACAATTTGTGTGATGAACTGATGATGGTGGCTCAATCTCACCGAAACCGGTGATCAAAGTACTAACAGGTATTGTTTGGAAGGTGAAAAAATACCGTAATTAATTTACATTAATTACGTAAATTTATTAATTAAGAATAGTTTTATAAATTTTCAAAACATTTAGATTTGATGTAAAATTAATTAGGTATATAGTGTAAAATTAAGAAAAAACTCTAAAATTAATAACTAAGTTGCGCCAACAGTATTGGCTTAGAAATACTCATTCGGGTAGAGTAACGAAAAAGTCAAGAAAAATCTGCGTAAAACTGCGAGTCGTCCTTGTGGTGGAAAAACATCGAGTAAAATCGTCCTTTGATAAACTTTGCTCTTTTGGTATTCCGATTTCCTTCCATCGCTGATTACGATTACCGTTTTATCATGGCAGTGTCGGCACGCAAAATCATTCGTACTTTGTTATTTTCGTAACTTATCAACTTCTATAAAAGTGTACATACGTGAGTAACAATATAATGTAACAGCTGATTTCACTTAACTTCTGTAATAATTCAACAACACCTATCGTAGATTATACGTTGGGGTTATGTTTACAACTTCAGTCGAAAATACAATGTCTTGTAATTTTGATGTTTTTAAATATGAAATATAGAACTAACAATAGCTACTGTGTAGTACTCACAAGAGTGGACCTGGGATTTGCAGGCGCTAAGACTGGTGCCGTTGGCCACGGCTGTACTACCCTCCGATTTCTCAGAAATGCCGACTTTCAAATCCTGGTGGATCACCTCGGTAACGCCCTTCAATACTATTGCTAAACACACTTACTAATTTTTAATAAAGAGTACTTCCGTGTTTTCAAGAGAAGAGATGCAGACCGATGTTTTTAGAAATGCGTTTAAAATAAGTGACAGGGCAAAACCAATGCACTGTGCCGTGCGGTTGTTTTGGTTGTATGACTACACGACTGAATGCGACCTGGAACCCTTGGGGGGCAATAAATATATCTGCAGGGCTACGACAGCACGACGTTGCCGAATCTCATTAGCGGCTCAGTCGTATAGACGTAGTCTGCGCGAGGCCCCAGCCCCTAATCCCTCTGCGTCTACCTGCGAGGCTGTCTTGAAGAAAACTTTATCCATACCAGAACTAGAGACAAAGATACTCTTCTAGCGATTATAAAAGAAAGAATGCTGCCAGGTACAAAAATCATAAACGATTGTTGGAAAGCATACGAATGCTTAAGTGTATACATACTATTTACGTTTCTTCATATTATATAATTAGAATAAAAAAAACTAGAGGACTTACCTAAACTGTTTAGTCACAGTATTTTGCCGATAACAGTATGATTATAATATTTGTATAATTATAATATTTCGTCGTATTATCACTTTATATAATTAGAATAAAAAAAAAACTAGAGGACTTACCTAAACTGTTTAGTCACAGTATTTTGCCGATAACAGTATGATTATAATATTATTTGTATAATTATAATATTTCGTCGTATTATCACTTTATATAATTAGAATAAAAAAAAAACTAGAGGACTTACCTAAACTGTTTAGTCACAGTATTTTGCCGATAACAGTATGATTATAATATTTGTATAATTATAATATTTCGTCGTATTATAATTACGAGAAAGGTGGATGCTCTTTAATAATGGTCGTCAACCCCAAGCGTAGACAACCCTGACAATCGCTCTCTCTCCCTCCCTCACACTCTCTTTAACCCGGTCAAGCCGTGCAGACTACGACTGCACGACGGAGCCCACTCGCAGCTGCACGACCGTCGTGTAGTCGTAGCCCTGCAAACCAGGTAAACCGATGGCCCTTGGCAGTTTTATTGCACCGTCGTGTTGTCGCTTTACCGTGCCGTGCGGGTTGCGTTCTTTCCAGGTCCACACTCGTGAGTACAGGACAATATAATACGTTATAAGATTAGCTTTGAGGTTATAAAATGAATATAAATACAACCTTTTGTCATCAATGTATGCATTTATACTAATTTAAAGAATAGATACCAATTCGTTTAGGTTCGGAAACATTCGTACATCTTCGCATAACGTATAAACATATTCGATTATTAGTTTATTCATTATGATAAGTAATTTCTTCTAAATAAATTGATATATCAAATGAAATAAAAAGCATTTAAAACATAATTTTTTTATCTTTATTTTGATATATAATAAAATTGACAAATATTCCTACAGTTTTATAAAATCAAATCTAAATCTATATATATAATCCAAATACCACTCACTGACTCACTCATCACGAGATTTTAAAAACCACCGAACGGATTGGAATGAAATTTGGTATGTAAGCTTCCTTTAGGGTCCTAGGTGCTCGTTAAGAAAGGTTTTTAAAAAAATCGAAATTTTAGGGGGGGGGGGGGGGGTGGCAAAGTTACTAAAAATCCCCGTATTTAACTTTGATTTGTCTTTCCGTGCAAAGCCGGATCGAGCCAGCTAGTATCCTTATAATTGTACACTTTTACCGAGTTAAAAATCTTCTCAGAATAGTTAGGTAGGCCTACATTAGGTTTGTTGCTTTTAATACCGTAGTATTTTTTTAATATTATATATTTCTGATTTGTAGCTAATCAATCTAAACGTGATTTTTCACGGGAGCTTACTAGTTTGTAAATAAGTTCTCCTGAAAGAGACGAACCTTCGCATGTGTTACCCTATATTATATACTTCTCGCCTTGGCACAGGGAATACCCTACATTGCATCATGAAAACTAAACTAATTATAATGAGTAAATCGTTGTTTCATGGGCTGATATACTATCAAGTAAACGAGCGATCGTACTGTCTTGGTAGGTCTAATAGTTTATAAGGCCGTAGCCACCGAGGGGAGAATTTTCAATACACAGAGCACTGCGTGCTTCGCACGCCAACCCCCATATTGGGAGTGTTTTCAATACACAATGCATTGCGTGCTTCACACGCCAACCCCCATATTGGGAGAACTTTCAATACACAATGCATTGCGTGTTTCACACGCCAACCCCCGTATTGGGAGAACTTTCAACACACAATGCATTGCGTGTTTCACACGCCAACCCCCGTATTGGGAGAACTTTCAATATACAATGCATTGCGTGTTTCACACGCCAATCCCCGTATTGGGAGAACTTTCAATACACAAAGCATTGCGTGCTTCACACGCCAAACCCCATATTGGGAGAACTTTCAATACACAATTCATTGCGTGCTTCACACGCCAACCCCTGTATTGGGAGAACTTTCAATACACAATGCATTGCGTGCTTCACATGCCAACCCCCGTATTAGGAGTACTTTCAATACACAATGAATTGCGTGTTTCACTCGCCAACCCCGTATTGGGAGTATTTTCAATACACAGTGCATTGAACCTCCGTATTAGAAGAATTTTCAATACACAGAGCATTGCGTGCTTCGCACGCAAATTTTATGTCTATGTGCTATAGACGCACATGTGCGTCCGCTTTAAAACATTAGTGATTATTATGTAGAAAGGTTAAAAAATAAAGAATAAAGTAATTTCTACTCATTTAGGCTATAAATATAAAAAATAAAAGGTCAGCTCCTAGCATAGGTAATACGAAATTTGCGTAGCAGTGAACGTGTTAAACACCAATTTCCATGTTTATTTAAACATTTTGATATAGTTCACCCATGTAAAATATTATAGGATGTAAGGATGATATATGAGTTTGTTTTGTTAGAGTTAAGTATTTTTTTGAACCTTCATAGTTTTACTTTCTCACTATACTATAGTATAGAGAAAGTATAGTGATCGCAAAAAAAATCGATGTTGAGATTTTTGTGGAAATATCAGTTTTGGGACCCCCTGTGTCCAAAAAAGTGGTTTGTACAAAATGTCTGTCTGTATATATACAAAGCTAGAGCAAAAACTAATCGATCGATTTCAAACAAATTTGCACCAGACATGTCAAGTAAGCCTGTATAGATGCACGAAAAACGGTTTTGGAAAATGTTGAAAAACAACCCCCTTTTCGGCAAAAAAACCCCAAAAAATCTGTTATTATTTTTTTATAAAAAAACGGCTCTAACGATTTTGATAAAATTTTGCTTATTTGTAGCCTTTAATGTACCCTACCATATGCGAAAAACCGCATCTTTCTAAAAATTCTCGTTTAGCTAGTAATAATAATAATAATAACTGATTTGTGGGGGTTTTGTGGCCATAAAGGGGGTTGTTTTTCAAAATTTTTCAAAACCTTTTTTCGTGCATCTATAAAGGCCTAATTGATGTCTTTGGTGCAAATTTGTTCGAAATCGATCGAATAGTTTTCTCTCTAGATAATAATAATAATATTTATTAGTTAATTTCCAACTTTAATAAAAAATCACCCCTCCTACCCCACCCTACGAGTCACAGTGAATCTGTTTAATAATTCAAATATGTTTGTGAGAAAGTATGTGCCAGTTCCTGGTACCGTTTATTCTTATTAAATTTAATACATTAGATCAAGCTCACAACTAGCAAGAGAGTAAGGCTGTAACCTACTGCATCCATCTGTATAATACGTTGTAGTTTATTGTAAAATATGTTGTTGGATCCTCTGTTGTGTTGTCTATTTTATAATTTAACTTGCACTTTTTAAACCTAGTATTAATTTTTACTGCTACATTTCGAGATTTTGACCCCCCTAAATTATAGATTTTTTTGAAAACCTTTCTTAGCGAGCACCTAGGGCCCTAAAGGAAGCTACATACCAAATTTCATTCCAATCCGTTCTGTGGTTTTTGAGAAATCGTGATGAGTGGGTCAGTGAGTGGTATTTGGATTATATAATATATTATATGTAGATAAGTAAGCCCTTAGCATTCAATTATGTTCAGAGTGTTGGTGTAATTACGGAGAAATTACCGTAATGAGAGCAGAATTAGTCCGTCATCGGGGTTTGGAATTCCCAACTCAGGTAGCTGGTCCCAAAAGTGTAACGAGATGTCCGGACACCCTAAGTTACAGTTAAAGGTCGCGTAGGGTCGTTGGTGGGCCCTCTCTATGTATATGTCCTTTTTTTCTGTGACGACACTCCAAAGAGACCAAGACCTTTCGAATGATACTTAAACTGTCTACTTTGTTCCGGGTAGTAAGGTATAGCCTACCTTCCACCATGTTGCGTCTGTGTTTCAATGAACGAAACCCCAATAGAATCACTTATTTGACTGTTTCTCTAACGAAATCATAAGGCATGCTATAAATTCCAATAATAAGAAGTAAAAACATTTTTCTATGTACTTTTGAGGAAAGGGTTGACTACCAAAACGAATAAATATTTTGTAATACTTTCGTTTGAAGCAGTATTAAATACTTAAAAAAATAATAATATTGTACATACAAAATTAGTACAGAATATGTCAACATATATAAGTAATAAGTAACGTATAAACTAGTACAGTATGTAGTAAATAAATTTCTGGATTACCCCAATTTGACAGGATTATAACACATAAACATATATTCAATTCTTAATTTATTCATTTTAATATTATTATCTTCTAAATCATTCGATATGTCAATATGAAATGAAAAGCAATTAAAAGACAATATTTTAATCTTTATTTTGACATATCTATGTATATATAATCCAAATACCACTCACTCACTGACTCACTCATCACGAAATCTCAAACACCACCGAACGGATTGGAATGAAATTTGTTATGTAGCTTCCACTAGGGCCTTAGGTGCTCGCTAAAAATTTTTTTCAAAAAATTATAAATTAAGTAGTCTGGGGGGGGGGGGGTCAAAGTTACTAAAAATCCCCATAAGAAATAAATAGTGTTATATATTTATTGATATATATATTTTTTGTTAATATACATTTAACTTTGTTTTGTCTATCCGTGCAAAGCCGGATAGGGCAGCTAGTAATCTATATAGGTTATATAAAATCCAAATACCACTCACTGACTCACTCATCACGAAATCTCAAAAACCACCGAACGGATTGGAATGCAATTTGGTATGTAGCTTCCTCCAGGGCCGTGGGTGCTCGCTAAGAAAGGTTTTCAAGAATTCAAAATTTTAGTTACTAAAAATACCCATAAGAAATACATAGTATAATATATTTATTGATATACTTTTTTGGTTAATATACATTTAACTTTGATTTGTCTATCCGTGCAAAGACGGATCGGGCCAGCTAGTAAATGTATATGAATAAAAAATTTTAACAAATAGTGCTACAATTTTATAATCCTTATAATTGTACACATTTAACAGTTAAAAATTCCCTCAGCATAGTTAGGTAGGTTTATTATTTTTATATAGTGTTTTAAATGATGTATTTTTCATTTATTAATCTGCCTGTGATTTTTCACGGTGCTTACTAGTTTGTATGAATGTGTTTTTGAAAGCGTGCGTGTGAGTATTTTTAAATATACATGTATATATATAATTGTGTATAGTTAAGGATTTGTGTTTTGAAATCTTAATTTTAGTTTACTGGTCATTTAAGTAAAAATTTCCGTTCATTATTTTATTCTATTAAATTGTTCAATATATTTTATTTTAGCTTGTTGTTGATTTTTTATTTAATTTTCTGCTAACGATTATTCTGTATTTTTAAATATTGGTAAATGTATGTTTTATAATGTATCAACTCCTATAAAAGTGAGTGTACGTCCGTACGTACCAGTAACAATATAATATAACAGCTGATTTCAGCCATCATCTTTAATACAAAACCTAGCCTAGATTATACTTTTTGGTTATGTTTACAACTTCAACCAATAATAAAAGTCTTGTGAAGTTTTTTTTTTAACATGAGTTAAAGAACTAATGTAGGCTATACAATACGTTATAAGATTTGCTTTGAGCTTAAAAAATGAATATAAATACAACCTTTTGTTTGTATATATTTCAATATATTTGTTTATACACATTTAAAGAAGAGATACCCATTCGTTTAGCTTCGGAAACATTCGTACATCTTCGTATAATATAGACTATAAACATAATTATTCCATTACTAACTTCTTTATTATAATATTAATAACTTCTAAATTATTTGATCTAACAACATGAAATAAAAAGCAATTAAAAGATAATATTTTTATCTAGATATATAATGTATATAAATACAAAGTTGTAACAAATAGACCTACAGTTTTATAATCCTTATAATTGCACACATTTATCGAGTTGAAAATTCCCGTCAGCATAGTTAGGTAGGCCTAGATAAAGTCTGTTGTTTTTAAATACTATTTTTCTAAAGGATGTATTTCTGATGTGTAGCCTATCTAATCTGCCTATGATTTTTCACGGGGGCCTAGTAAAAATGTATAATAGGGTTAAGCCAAGGTCGTAGCCATAGGGAAGGAGGAAGGGGGGGAGTCAACCCTCCCGAAATTCCGAATTTTAGTAGTAAAAATTAAAACTAGGTTTAAAAAGTGCAAATTAAATTATAAAATAATAGACAACACAACAGAGGATCCAGCAACATATTTTACATCATTGTGCATTGCATGAATACTGATATTTAGATTTGCTTGATTAAACTACAACGTACAATGCTCATGGATGCAGTAGGTTACAGCCTTACTCTCTTGTGAGCTTGATCTGATCTATTAAATAAGAAATCTATGAAGGTTCAACAAAAATACTTTACTCTAACAAAAGACGCAATGCATTGTGTATTGAAAATACTGTACTCCCAATACGGGGGTTAGCGTGCGAAGTACGGAATGTATTGTGTATTGCAAATATATCCAATACGGTGGTTGGCGTGCGTAGCACGCAATGCATTGTGTATTGAAAGTATTCCCAATACGGGGATTGGCGTGCGAAACACGCAATGCAGTGTGTATTGAAAGTACTTCCAACACAGGGGTTGGCGTGCTAAGCTCGCAATGGATTGTGTATTGAAAACACTAACAATACGGGGGTTGGCGTGCGAAGCACGCAATGCTCTGTGTATTGAAAATTCTTGCAATACGTTGGCGTGAGAAGCACGCAATGCTTTTTGTATTGAAAATACTCCCAATACGAGGTTTGGAGTGCGAAGCTCGCAATGAATTTTGT
>JAGFPH010000153.1:524575-534961 GCA_018207615.1 Philaenus spumarius
AGGTTTGGAGTGCGAAGCTCGCAATGAATTTTGTATTGAAAATACTCCCAATACGAGGTTTGGAGTGCGAAGCTCGCAATGAATTTTGTATTGAAAACACTAACAATACGGGGGTTGGCGTGAGAAGCACGCAATGCTTTTCGTATTGAAAATACTCCCAATACGAGGTTTGGAGTGCGAAGCTCGCAATGAATTTTGTATTGAAAATACTCCCAATACGAGGTTTGGAGTGCGCGAAGCTCGCAATGAATTTTGTATTGAAAACACTAACAATACGGGGGTTGGCGTGCGAAGCACGCAATGCATTGTGTATTGAAAACACTAAGAATACTGGGGTTGGCGTGCAATGCCCTGTGCTTCTTATAGTGTTCTGTGTTAAGCTCACATGTGCGTCCTTAAGGGGGCACTTCCCTGTCCGCCATATTGAATCTAATTCCCATAAGAGCAATGCTACAGAATAAGTCATTTTTTTCTTTTAATTCGTGGAATAAATTAAAAAATTTGGTTTCATTTTGAAGTACTATCGTATGCGGATGTTGATTGCTAAATACATTTTCAAAACCCGTTTTATTGTTTTCATAAACGTATGATATAAATAGTAAAAAATAGTAAATTTTATTCATTTTTTACTCAGTTGCAAAAAGAGACATTGCAAAAAAACCTTAGCAATCAACACCCACACTCTATTTTACTTTAAGAAAAAAAATACAGTTTTCGTTTTTTGACAAAAACAACACAAAAATATGCTTAATAGTGAAGGTATGTTAAAAGTGAACTTGTTAAAAGGGTTTAAATTTATCCCCGGTCCTGACCTGACCCCCCCCCCCAGTTTTTCTGGCTACGGCCTTGGGTTGGGTTTTAGAGAGGACTAGACAGTCCGACCTTCACCCAACAAAATAAAAGCAGTTCAATCAATCTTCTATAAAGAAGAGGGCGCTGTTTAATTTTGTTTTAAATTCAAAATAAAATGTATTAAAATGTATATTATTTGAATGCTCATAAAGTACGCCTATTTTATTCTGCTTACGTTTAATTTAGTTTGAAACGAAATGTCTAATGATGACGAGATAATATCGCGTGCAATTACCACCTTGTTATTTCGTGCATGGGTAAGATGGAAGAGTGACTCTAGTCCTAATCTCGTCCTAAATAAAGTCAATACAATTCAATGATTTGTAACGCGCGCAGACGAGATGCGCGCGCAGATTATATTATGTGAGTAACAACATAATGTAACAGCTGATTTCGCCCATCATCTGTAATAGAAAACAAAACCAAGCGTAGATTATACTTTGGGGTTATGTTTACAATTTCAATCAATTTAAGACTTGCAAAATTTATTTTTCTTTAAATATGAGTTAAAGAACTAATGTAGTCTATAATACGCTATGAGATTTGCTTTGAGTTTATAAAATTAATATAAATACAACCTTTTATTACCAACCTATATTTATATATATAATCCAAATACCACTCACTGACTCATCACGAAATCTCAAAAACCACCGAACAAATTTGAATGAAATTTGGTAAGTAGCTTCCTCTAGGGCCGTAGGTGCTCGCTAAGAATGGTTTCCAAAAAATTCGAAATTTTATGGAGGTTTGGGAGGGGGGGGGGGGCAAAGTTACTTATAAAATCAAAAAAAGGATGGGAATGAAATTTGGTAGCTTCCTCTATGGGCCCTAGGTGCTCGCTAAGAAAGGTTTTGAAAAATTCGAAATTTTAGGGGTGGTCAAAGTTACTAAAAAAACCACCGGATTACTAAAATCGGATTGAAATGAAATTTTGTATGTGGCTTCCTCTAGGGCCCTAGATGGTCGCTAAGAAAGGTTTTCAAAAAAATTTTAGGAAGGTTTGGGGGCTCATAGTTACTAAAAATCCCCATAAGAAATACATAGTGTAATATATTTACTGATATATTTTTGTTGTTGTTTATATACATTTAACTTTGATTTGTCTATCCGAGCAAAGCCGGATCGGGCAGCTAATATATTCATATATACAAGTTTTAAGAGGAGATACCCATTCGTTTAACTTCGGAAACATTCGTACATCTTCGTATAACATATAGACATATTCCATTAATACGTTCTTCATTTTAATATTAATAACTTCTAAATGATTTAGTCTATCAATATGAAGTTAGAAAGCAATTAAAATATAATATGTTTATCTTTATTTGGATAATATGTAATAATGAATATGAGTACACAATTTTAACAAATAGGCCTAAAGTTTTACAATCCTTATAATTGTACACAATTACCAAGTTAAAAATGAACGTCATCATAGTTGATATAGATCTAGATAAAGTCTGTTGTTTTTAAATAGTATTTTTTTTAAATTATGTATTTCTGATGTGTATCTAACTAATCTGTATGTGATTTTTAACAGGGGATTACTAGTTACACCATGTTGTCTTTCTCACTATCGTACTCGATGAACAAGGCCATAGCCGGGGGGTGGGGGGGGGGCGGAGGTAGGTAGGGTCGAAACCACAACCCGAAATCCCGCAATTTAGTGGTAAAAATTAGTTCTAGGTTAAAAAAGTTCAAATTAAGGGTCGGCTTTAGTAAAACAGAAAGCAACCTGCGACTCCAGCGTAGCGGCGGTAGGTTACGCGGACATTGCTCATCCTAAATCCATTTAAAACCCGCAATTGTTCAAATAGCGTTTTTAAAAAAATATCAAACTCTTGGGGACAAAATTCTTCATCCGAATGGCTTGGTAATTTTTCGCTATAATTAATAGTTACAACGTAAATAAATATTTAAAATCACCCTATAGCGGTGGTAGGTTACACGGACATTGCTCAGCCTAAATCCATTTAAAACCCACAATTGTTCAAATTGCGTTTTAAAAAAAATACCAAACTCTTGGGGACGAAATTCTTTATGCGAATGGCTTGGTAGTTTTTCGCTATAATTAATAGTGACAACATAAATTTTTTTTTAAAATCAATGTTTTAAATTGTTAATAAATATTAAACAAAATGTTTTTCTTAGTTTTGGAAAAGCCATTTGCATGCATATTGGCCATAACTTTAAAATGACATATCGTTCATAATTATCCGATCAAAAATAAAGGAAAAATTTGGATTTTAATTTAACATTGGTCTTATGGAGTGTCAGCCAACATGGCCGACAGCTAGAGCCGACCCTTAAATTATAAAATAGACAACACAAGAAGGGATCCAGCAACATATTTTACATCATTGTGCATTGTATGCACACTGATATTTAGATTTGCTTGATTAAACTACAACGTACAATACACATGGATGCACTAGGTTACAGCCTTACTCTCTTGTGAGCTTGATCTGATCTATTAAGGCTCGGCTCTCCACATTCAAAATTACGATATTGGGTACCAATTTCAATGTTAAATAACCAAAACATACCTTCACTATTAAGCATATTTTTGTGCTGTTTTTGTTAAAAAACGAAAGCTGTATTTTTTTTCTTAAAGTAAAATAGATTGTGGGTGTTGATTGCTAAGGATTTTTGCAATATCTCTTTTTGCAACCGAGTAAAAAATTTATAAAGTTTACTATTTTTTACTATTTGTATCATACGTTTATGAAAACAATAAAACGGTTTCTGAAAATGTATTCGGCAATCAACATCCGCATATGACAGTACTTCAAAATGAAACCAAATTTTTAAATTTATTCCACGAATTAACGGAAAAAAATGACTTATTCTGTAGCATTGCTCTTATGGGAATAAGATTCAATATGGCGGGCAGGCAAGCGCCCCCTTAAATAAGAAAACTATGAAGGTTCAACAAAAATACTTTACTCTAACAAAACACGCAATGCTCAGTGTATTGAAAATACTTCCAAATCGGTGGTTGGCGTGCGAAGCACGCAATGCATTGTGTATTGAAAATACTCCCAATATGGGGTTGGCGTGCAATGAACTGTGCGTCGGCCGCTTCTCACAGTGTCGAGTGTCAAGGTTACATGTGCGTCCTTAGCAGTGAACGTGTTAAAAGGGTTTAAATTCAATCCCCCCCCCCCAGAAAAGTTTTCCTGGCCATGGCCTTGCAGGTGAAATATATTTGTTGAGAAAATTCGTGTTTCCATGACCAATAATAATACAATATTAATAAGACACTTTTGATTGAATGATGACTTTTACAACATATAAAAACTTTATAATATGAGTAAACTTCTCCTGGAAATTCATTTTTCACTTGTAAATGTTATGGCCGTTTCAATCATGACATCATCTGCGAGTAGATAAATAGATATACTGTTTATATTTATGCAGAATAAATTTCCTCGTTAATTTGAAATTTACATATTAACAGTTAGGCTACAGCTGAATAGCATAAAAATGTTAAAGTTCATCGTGATTTCAAGCTCCATCTGTTTCGCGTGAGATTTTTTGAAAACTATGGTAGGCTTTCTTTCACGACTGAGAACTGAACTGAAGGGATGGATACCCTGTCCGCCATATTGAATGTGATTCCCATTAGAAAAATGCTACAGAATAAGTAATTTTTCCCGTTAATTCTTGGAATATAAGGCCGTAACCAGGAAAACTTTAAGGGGGGGGGGGGGGGTAAGGACCTGGATATGAATTTAAGCACTTTTAACACGTTCACTGCTAAGGACGCACTTGTGAGCTTGACACTGGACACTATGAGAAGCGGCCGACGCATAGTGCATTGCACGCCAACCCCATATTGGTTTTCAATACACAATGCATTGCGTGCTTCGCACGCCAACCCCCGTATTGGAAGTATTTTCAATACACAATGCATTGCTGTTTTGTTAGAGTAAAGTATTTTTGTTGAACCTTTATAGTTTTCTTATTTAATAGATCAGATCAAGCTCACAACTCACAAGAGAGTAAAACTGTAACCTACTGCATCCATGTGTATTGTAGGTTGTAGTTTAATCAAGTAAATCTAAAAAAAAATCAGTATGCTTGCAATGCACAATGTAAAATATATTGCTGGATCCTCTATGTGTTGTCTATTTTATAATTTAATTTGCACTTTTTAAACATAGAATTAATTTTTTCTACTAAATTTGGGGAAATCGGGGGGGGGGGGGGGGGGGCCCCCCCCCCGGCTACGGCCTTGAAATTTAAAAATTTGGTTTCATTTTGAAATACTGTCATTTGCGGATGTTGATTGCCGAATACATTTTCAAAACCCGTTTTATTGTTTTCAAAAAACGTACAATATAGGCCTAAATAATAAAGTTTATAAATTTTTTACTTAGTTGCAAAAAGAGATATTGCAAAAATCCTTATCAATCAACACCCACAATCTATTTTACTTTAAGAAACAAAAATACAGTTTTCGTTTTTTGACGAAAATAACACAAAAATACGCCTAAAAGTGAAGGTATGGTTAGGTTATTTTAACATTGAAATTGGTCGCCGACCTCGCCGTTTTGAATTTAGAGACCCGAGCCTTAAAACGAAAAAGTGTACGGTCACTGGCAACAACACCTGGCCAAGAACGTAATCTCATCTGTTCGATTACATTTTAGGGTTCAGCAACTTAGAGGAACAACGTAACACTTCAGGACAACTAGTTTCTCAGCCTAATATGTATAACCGTGGACAGGCTCTCGGGTATTAACCAGGGAGTACAGAGTTAATCCATTTTCACCTACCGTTAGTACTTACTTAGCAATCGTCGATTATTTCAAGCGTTTTAAATGCCGCTCTGTAAGGCTCTTCGCGCACTTTAGCCTACTATTATTGCGTAGAGTGATTTGTTAGGCAACTATAAATGTTATGTGTAGAGGTTTTTTTATTCTTTTTGCAAATAGTTTTGTTAATTTATAATTTTTGATAACCACGAGTTCACGGCAGTGAGTGAACCGGACTGCGCGCGGCACTGGCCAAGATCGAAGGAATAACCGCCATCTTGAGCGGCCAGCTGGCTTCACCTGCGAGACCCTAGCGTCCACTAACTCTGTACTCTCTGGTATTAACACCCTTCCAATATTTGTCCTTGGAGATTTGTGAACAAAAGATCCACTGCGGCCAGAGAGCAGAGTGTAATCGGCCCCATCGTGGATAAAAATACCTCTATCCCCGATCTCCCTGAAGTTAGCGAGCCTACTAGTTTTTTTTATTTTTTCGGTAGGTGGAATGCATTTACTCAGACCTCTCTCCAGAGAAGGTACTGTGAGACTCGGTCCGAGAGGACAATACCCACTAAACCAACCTACGTGGTGGGAGCCCATGTGGAAGTCACTCTGAACCGAACACGGGCGCATGAGTGATTCGCTTTATCCTTGTAATAGAAGTGCACATACACAACTCAGTACCGTGAACGGACAGGGACACTCCGCATGCATCACTGGGGGGGGGGGGGGGGGAGCTTTAGCAGCATCTAGGGGATTCCCTAATGGCCGCAAGCTGCAAAGAACACTCACTGAAACAGAAAAATTGAAAGCAAACAAGTTAGAGTCATTCTCGTGGAAATCGTGGCGTGAAGAAGCCTATGGTGGGTCGTATAGGATGGCGGCAGGCCGAGGCCTACCGTCTTCCGGGATGTCGAGTCTTCTGCAGATCTCGGCTATATGATTATAGCCCGAGTCGTGTTCATCCTGAAACAGTTTAATTGTACATCGTTTAGCGGATAACGTCTAGGGTAGGGATGCCGGCTGACTCTAGAATGGTGGAGTTCCTAACGTACCACGTCTGATGCGTGAGTCTGAAGTGTCTCCAATTTCTTCCTGCTGGATTTGTTGGCAAGCGCCCACCAAGCGGTGGACGCGTACATCAGCACAGAACGCACTATCAATTGTCACTTTAGCTTTTACTGGCAAGGCGCTACGCCTTTGCCAACAAGGGTGAGAGGCAGCCCTGGATTCGTTTTCCTTCTGTGACCTTGTTCTGCACGTACTGCCTGAAGTCGAGTCGACTGTCCAGCGTTATGCCGAGGTACTTGACAGTAGGCTTCCAAGGGATAGCCACCCCATCAAGTTCCACGGCACGAGGGACTCTGCGAGTCGTTCTGCGCCTTTTCCTGAAACAGGTGGAATCGGATGTATCAGCATTTATCTTAATGCGCCATTTCTGCATCCACGGGACAGCGCGTCCGTTTGTCTCTGCATGGTCTTTGTCGCGTAAGCCGGAGAAACGCATCATCAGCATACAGCGAGAGTGTCACACTTGGAATAGTCGGAAAGTCATTATTGTATACAGTACTGGTCCCAGAACACTGCCTTGGGGAACTCCAGCAAGTATCGGCAGCAGTGTGGAGAGTTCGCCGTCTACGAATGTCTTCTTCCTGAGACGTAAGAGCGGATCAAGTGTACAGCAGCCTCTGTTTAAGAAGACTCGCTGAAATTTTAGAGGAGAGATAATTGTAAACTTATTTGAAGCCTACTAAAGTTGGTAACTAATTGGAATTTTAGTTATCAATTGAGGGCGTGCAAAATCGATCTAGTAAAATCATAGAATCCAGAGAGCGGAGCCGACCTTGAGAAGGCTGGCCTATGATATTACGTTGGTAAAGCGCTCGAGCGCGACTAGAATATCGCTTGTATACTAATGCCGGTCTTATTTTGAGTTTCCGCCAATGCGTACGACATTTAAATTTGCAGAAGGCTCCAATGTATAGTTAGTAGGCAACAAATTCGCCCCAATGTTTTACCGCTAACAAATCAAATGTTTTTCATCTTGTTTATAAGCAAATCTATATAAATAAAAATGTAAATGTTCGTTTGTTCAAAATATCAAATCTCTTAAAGTTCTTCACTGATCACTTTGAAATTTTTACACAACTTTACATTCGAATAAAAGCAGGTTTATATATTTATATATATTTTTTAAACAACAGCATCTATTGAACATAAAAACGACAAAAAGTATACTACGTAATTAACAAAAACGTGAGCGCCATTAAATATGTTTATTGGCTACTAGCTGACCCGTACGGCGTTGCCCGTGGTGGTTGGTATTTTCAGTCTTTTTAACGTAATTGTATTCTTTTTAAGTGTTCAGTCAGTGAGTGGTATTTGGCTTTTATATATATATAGATCTTAAATAATAAAAGCACTATTGTCATAATAATAAAATATCTGAAATTATGATTTTAGTAATTTTTACCCCCCAAACCCCCTTAAAATTTCAAATTTTTTAAAACCCTTTTTTAGTGAACACTTATGGCCCTAGAGGAAGCTACATAACAAATTTCATTCTAATCCGTTCGGTAGTTTTGAAGAAATCGTGATTTAATAACTTTGATCCCCCCAAACCCCCCTAAAATTTCGAATTTTTTAAACCCTTTCTTAGCGAGTGCCTATGGCCCTAGAGGAAGCTACATGCCAAATTTCATTCCAATCTGTTCGGTAATTTTGGAGAAATCGTGATTTAGTGATTTTTACCCCCCAAACCCCCCCCAAAATTTCCAATTTTTTAAAACCCTTTTTTATTGAACTCTTAAGGCCCTAGAGGAAGCTACATACCAAATTTCATTCTAATCCGTTCGGTAGTTTTGAAGAAATCGTGATTTAATAACTTTAATCCCCCCAAACCCCCTTAAAATTTCGAATTTTTTCAAACCCTTTCTTAGTGAGCACCTATAGCCCTAGAGGAAGCTACATACGAAATTTCATTTCAATCCGTTCTGTAGTTTTTGAGAAATCGTGATGAGTGAGTCAGTGGTATTTCGCTTTTATATATATAGATAATAATAACAGTAAAAGCTGTTTGGTATAATATTTCCATTAACACCTGATTTCAAACTTTGAAACATTTATTTATATTTCTAAATATAAGGTTAGGGTTTGGTAAAGAGCGCCATCTGTTGTACGTAAACACAACACAAACTATACTAAATATTGTATGAAAAATGAAGCACCATAATAAATAATTATTAATTGCGTTTAGTTGTTGGTACAGCAATAACCTGTTTGCTCAAATATTTCCATTAACTGCTGATTTCAAAATTTGAAAAAATTATTTATATTTCTAACTTTTATGTAGAGCTTTGTTGAAGTGTAGACCTGAGCGTTGCTGATTTTTTTGAACCTTTATTATAACTGATGGTATAAAATATACGAAATAATTTGATTTCGACAATTAGCATTATTTACCGTCTTAGCGTTGAGATTATTATTAATACTAACCTTTATTGTAAAGAAAACATAACGTATGTATGTGTGTAGAAGGGTCCAACAGGGTTGGCATGCCGAGCACGCACGTCCCCTAGTATATTTAACAAAAATGTATAATTTACAGTTCTTGTCACCTACGTTAGATGTTCATGAACGATTTTATGCAAATTACAAAAGATTATCTTCAAAATTCGATGAAAGATAAGTTATATTGAAGAGGACTGTATGGGACTGTTTCGTCCTGACATTGCACGCCCTTAAGGGTCTGTAGTGGCGGATATATTGGATTTTTATCCCATAAGAGCAATGTTAAATTTAAAACCATTTATTTCGTTTACATTTTATCATAAAATTGTTTGCAAGGTCTCACTTTAAGCAGTCACAATACGCATCCGTCTTGCAATTTTGATTTTTTATGTAATTGACATTTTGTAAGTACAAAGTTTGATTTTTTTTCCTAATACAATAAAAAACTAATAATGAAAAATAATTTGCAAGCCGGATCCGAAATTTTATAAAGAATATTCAGTTTTTTTTCAACACTCAATTACAAAAGATAGACTTATAAAATGGTTTGAAATGAGGCAATGTCAAAGCGTTCAGCTGCAAGAAATTGCACTGTTTAGATAGGGATACAGTGAGAAGCGGTTGCGTTTCCGGTTGCTTTCTTGTTTACTGGAGCAGACCCTTAATATTAATTTGAAAAATTGAGAAATTTTTCTCATCTAAGTATGGTGGTAAGGTTTGAGACTAGCCACAAAATTATTAGCTAATTTTGAGCTTTTAGCAAAACCAACTTTACGATTTTGAACTTCTTTAAGGAAACCTTAGAAGGAAAAACTGTTCTCTTATAGGATCACTAGTTTGTGTGTATGTCAAAGTCAAAATTCTCAATAACGGGCGAATGTATCGAGTTGAAATTTGACATGCTGTAGTCACAAAGCATGCTAACTTCCATTGTTGCATATACAAGGGCGTCCCCGAACTCTCTGTACCCCTTTTGTGGATATGTTCCTGGGATCGAGAGACAAACATATTTCACACCATAAAGATTGGTCTACGGTGCTTATTTTTTCGTCTGTCTGTATGTGTTTTTTTACAAAACACTTAATATTTTTGGAAGTAGAAAATATATTGACCTCAAACTTTGTACACCTATTCGTTGCGTAACCGTTTATCACTTTACGAAAAATCAGAACATTACTTTCAAAATTTTCAAAATGGCGGCCATTTATAAATTTTAATGCCGAACATCTCAAAAACCGCTAACTTTACAAAAAAATTACAA
>JAGFPH010000153.1:535061-545419 GCA_018207615.1 Philaenus spumarius
GACACAATTTAAATTAAAAATAATTGAGCAGTTACAATTATTAATTATTATAATGTTAACAATGTTATTTTCTTCAAGGTTAGATAAAAAAGACATTGGGTTACATTTTTTTATTTCATTGACTGCCATCTGCTTTGAACTTTGAAAGTACTAACAATTTTACTGCTTAAAAAATAAATAAAATAAATTTTAATATAAAAAATTAACACAAGTATTTTTATTAAACATATAGGCCTAATGTACGTAGTTTTAAGGAACTTAGGCAAAATTTGATTGCAGCAGTTTGTTTTGTGAAGTTAATATGAATAGTAAAAAAGTATTTAAATTTAAGTTGTATGCAGACTTACTGAGAAATCTTTTCAAAACTGAAAAATGAAATACAGAAATTAACTATATTTATCTTAAATAAAAAGTTAATCTAAAGTTACTGTAGCATATTTTTCCATGTGTGTAAAAAACACAGCAAGTCAGTTATAACAAAACTTTTCTTGCTTTCTTCGTTGCGAAGTCATTAATATCAATCACCTCGTCAATATCAAAATATTTTTCCAGGTCATTTTCTAAAGCCAACACTCCTAAGCTTGTCATTCGTTCCTGACCCGTTGTAAAACGCAAAAAGTTTTTCACTTTGTTCAACAAACCGAAAGACCTTTCAACTTCTGCGACCAGACCAGGAAATGTGCAGAAAATTCTAAGGGCAATCATAACGATCGGGAAGATAGATGTAAGTTTTTGGTTTGGTAGGGTGTTCAGGAGTTGAAGGGGCTTCAGCTTTAGGTCGGCTGGAAAGTTAGCACGCTGATTTTTTTCTGACGGGACATTTCTGAAAATAATTCACCTTCAGGGATATCAACACTGTACAATTCTGACCAAGCTTAGTTGTTCATTGTCGTTTCATTTTCTGCAATTCTAAACAAATCCTTGAGGCCTAGTTTCAGACTTGGCTAACATGGTCTCTCGGCAGCCCTGGTCCCTCGTCTTAAAAGGAAAACTGAACTCTGCCTACGCGGTCAGTTTTCTCAGGAAAGAATGTAAATTATCGCGATGAAAATCGGCTCAGTTATACATTACTCTAATCCTAATATAGTCCCATAAATAAAAACACAAAACAAGACAGTAGCCCGGGGGGGGGGGGGGGTGTTAGGGGGTCAAAATACCCATCCCCGAAATCCCGAAATTTAGCAATAAACATTAATTCTACGTTTAAAAAGTGCAAGTTAAATTATAACATAGACAACACAACAGAGGATCCAACAACATATTTTACATCATTGTGCATTGCATTTAGATTTGCTTGATTAAACTACAACGTACAATGCACATGGATGCAGAACGTTACATCCTTACTCACTTGTGAGCTTGATCTGATCTATTAAATAAGAAAGCTATGAAGGTTCAACACAAATCATTCATCACCCTTACATCCTATAATATTCTACATTGGTAACTATATCAAAATTTTTAAAATGAGCATGGAAATTGACTTTTAACACGTTCACTGCTAAGGAATTTTCGTATTCCCTATGCTAGGAGCTGACCTTTTATTTTTTATATTTATAGCCTAAATGAGTAGAAATAACTTCATTTTTGAATTTTGAACCTTTCTACGTAATAATCACTAATATTTTAAAGCGCACTCACATGTGCGTCCATACCACATAGGCTTAGAATTGGCGAAGCCAAGCTAAAAATAAATTGAACTTAGTTTCAACTCTTTAATCGAAAAAAGAAGGTAAAAGAAAGGTCTTTGTGAGATTGTGTAGGCAAAAAGCTAGGTAGGTGTAGGTTATTTTAGGACATCTTCATTATACTGTTCAAACTTCCTGTCAATTAGAGGATGATTCATAAACTTCATATCCTCTTAAAAAAAAAAAAAACAACAAGTTGAAGATCATTTATAAAACATTTTCTACTTTAGGTCTTTTTATTGAATTTATTTTGTTACCTTTTGACATACACCACGTGTACTTAAATTATTATTATTAGGCCTATTCTTACTACGAAAGTAGCAAGCACCCTCCCTTCCCTCATCTTTGTTGCTATTTTCCAGTAATAATACTGAAGCTTTTGAAATTATTTGAAAGTTTTTATTATACATAAGAGCCAACTACAGTAACTAATTATTAGGTTCTAGTTTAATCTTTTTTTGTATTTTCCAACATACACTACACTTTAATGAAATGTTACCAATCCCTATACAATATTCCATCTTATATTAAAACAATAAAAACGTTTTTTTTCGAACATTTTAACTTATATTAAAAAAAAAAACATTCAAAATCATTGAAAGAACTAAGAAAGACAATAGCAGTGCAAAATGTTGTACACGCCCAAAAATACCCGGACGTACTTTTTACTTTTCTTTAGTTTTAAAGGATAAATATTGCTGCTAATTTCAATTTAAGGCATCAAATAACTGTGTTTCAGTCCTTGTTTGCCCAACACATCATCAAAACATCAAAATATGTTGTATAAAATTAAAAAAACAGAAAATATCTTCGTTTTTGGTATTTAAATGACTATTGGGTAGATACCCAATTTATATTGACCTTCCCAATGGGTATTTGCCCGGCCCACATCATCACTTATGGTGTTACGTTTTAAGGTTCGGGTCCCTAAAATCAAAACGGAGAAGTTGGCTACCAATTTCAATGTTAAAATAACCTAACCATACCTTCACTTTTAAGCATATTTCTGTGTTATTTTCGTCAAAAAACGAAAGCTGTATTTTTTTTTCTTAAAGTAAAATAGATTGTGGGTGTTGATTGCTAAGGTTTTTCGCAATATCTCTTTTTGCAACTGAGTAAAAAATTAATAAAGTTTACTATTTTCTACTATTTATGTCATACGTTCATGAAAACAATAAAACGGGTTTTTTTTTAAATGTATTCAGCAATCAACATACTTATATGACAGTACTTCACATGGGCGCCCATACCTATGGGAAGAGGGGGGCCATTGCCCCCCTAGCTCTCAGGGGAAGGAAATTATGTATATTATTAATTTTGTAGTCAGGTATTTTTCTTTAAAGAGATTAGCACTAAAATATGTTTTACATATTATGTGCCTTTTGATTTTACATACACTTATTTTATTTTTTACAAAATGCTCTGTGTATTGAAAATTCTCCCAATATGGGGGTTGGCGTGCGAAGCACGCAATGTACTGTGTATTGAAAATACTCCCAATACGGGAGTTGGCGTGCGATGCACTGTGCGTCTTCCGCTTCTCATAGTTCAATGTCAAACTCACATGTGCGTCCTTAGCAGTGAACGTGTATACCCCGGTCAAGCCCCCCCCCCCTAGAAAATATCATATGGGCGCCCATGGTACATCAAAATGAAACGAAATTTTTTATTCCACGAATTAACGGGAAAAAATGACTTATTCTGTAGCGTTGCTCTTATGGGAATCAGGTTCAATATGGTGGACAGGGTATCCTCCCCTTAAGGTAATCGGTGTTTAGGTGTCGTACATTTTAGAATTACACATTTCTTAGGCCAAAAGAACTGAACTTTCTACGGAAACTCTACGGAGTTCTTATCCTTAGATCATCGAAGCGGAAACAAGTAGCGGGTCATAAACCAGTCAGTCTTTAAAGGATTTAACGAAGTCAAAATGTCCCCCAGGTCGCCCGTATTAGCAGGCCTGCAGTTTTGCCGATAACAATTAGGGAGAACGGGTTGACCTCAGAGCTTTTGTGCTGAATGCGGTCGTAAACACTTCAAAACATTACAAATGATTGACACATTTGTTTAATCTCCGAGGCCTATTGTCGCTACCGAGGTCCTTCAACTTACGACTACCTGTTTTAAACTTTCCATAGTGTAAATAGAACTCTACGAACTAGCAGTAGGTCGATAGAGTTTAACCAGGCTATTTTGGGATAAATTCTATTGTCGCTGTCAGCGGTCAAGTCTGTTCGGAAGAAAGAGGTTTCCACGCCCTGCCTTAATGACGAGGAGGGTCGGTGAACAAGTTTTAAGTTGATGCGTGCTTACTTTTCAGAGTATTCGAAAACAAAACAGTTGTGAAATACAAAATATTCGTAAACAAAAATAAAGTTCCGTAATTAAAAATAAATTAAAACTAAAAACACGCTTTATACCAAACTGGACTAAAAAGTAGAACATAATTTTGAAGTATGAAGTGTTTGTTCTACAGCGATAGAAAGTACAATTATCTGTACAAATCAAAGTCCGGAGAGACAAATCAAAGTTAAATATGGGGATTTTTAATAACTTTGACACCCCCAAACCCCCCCTAAAATTTCGAAATTTTTTCAAGCATTTCTTAGCGAGCACCTAGGGCCCTAGAGGAAGCTACATACAAAATTTCATTTCAATCCGTTAGGTGGTTTTTGAGATTTCGTGATGAGTGAGTCAGTGAGTAGTATTTGGATTATATATATATAGATTATATATTAATAAACTTTAAGCTTGACGAGTGAGAAGGAATTATTTAACTAGCTGGCCCGATCCGGCTTTGCACGGATAGACAAATCAAAGTTAAATGTATATTAACAAAAAAATAATAATAAAAAAATATATTACACTATGTATTTCTTATGGGGATTTTTAGTAACTTTGATCTCCAAACCACCATAAAATTTCGAATTTTTTGAAAACCTTTCTTAGCGAGAACTTAGGGCCTTAGAGGAAGCTACATACCAAATTTCATTTCAATCCGTTCGGTGGTTATTTTTAGTAATTTTTATCCCCCAACCCCCCCTAAAATTTCGAATTTGTTGAAAACCTTCCTTATCGAGAGCACCTAGGGCCCTATAGAAAGCTACACACCAAATTTCATTCCAATCATCAGTTCGATGTTTTTTTTTAGTAACTTTGATCCCCAAACCCCCTAAAATTTCGAATTTTTTGAAAACCTTTCTTAACGAGAACCTAGGGCCTTAGAGGAAACTACATACCAAATTTTATTGCAATCATCAGTTCGGTGGTTTTTTTAGTAACTTTGATCCCCCAAACCCCCCTAAAATTTCGAATGTTTTGAAAACCTTTCTTAGCGAGAACCTAGGGCCTTAGAGGAAGCTACATACCGTACCTAATTTAATTCCAATCCGTTTGATGGTTTTTGAGATTTCGTGATTTGGATTATACAGGGTGGAACAAAGTTAGCGTTAAACTTTTTATGTGGATAAAGTAGACACTAAATGCATTAAAACTGTGTATTTAAAAATTTCCTATTCAAAAAATTATGGAAAACAGAGGTATTTTTTGAATTTTTTAAAAAATTTTCTACTTTTATAAAGAAAACTTAATTTTCTCAGCATATAAGAACTTGTATTGATATTGTAATTACATATTCAAATTCCCCAAAAAATTTTCAATAAAAATTACTACATTATTACTAATTTTTACTTAATTATTTGTTTGAAATGACGGTTGAAAGTTAAAAAAAAGTAATTTTTATGAAATTATTAATGTTTTTGACACTCATAAAACTGTATCGATTTTATTTGAGAACATGGCAAATATTGTTAAACACTTAGCCATTTAAGTAGCTTTAAAAAAATGTGCTACACTTTGGGGTTTAGTTATAATTTAGTTGAAAAAATAACGATTAACTGAAGACTAGTAAGAATTTTAATAAGAGTACCAACCAGGCTACAAAACCTGGCTACAAAAATGGCAAAGTTTTTAACAATATTTGCCATGTCCTCAAATAAAACCGATACAGTTTTACGAGTGTTAAAAAACATTAACAATTTCGTAAAAATAACTTTTTTTAACTTTCAACCGTCATTTCAAACAAATAATTAAGACAAAATTATTAATAATGGAGTCATTTTTATTGAAAATTGTATGGGGAATTTGAATATGTAATTACAATATCAACGAGGGTTCTTATATGCTGAGAAAATTAGGGTTTTTGATAAAAGTACAACATTTTGAAAACAATTAAAAAATACCTCTGCTGTCCATAATTTTTCGAATAGGAAATTTATAAATGCACAGTTTTACTACATTTAGTATCTACTTTATCCACATAAGAAGTTTAACACTAACTTTGTTCCACCCTGTACATAGATTAACGAACTTTGAGCTTGACGAGTGAGAGTGAATGATTTAAAAATAATAATAATACACTAATATTCACACATATACGTTCAATGATCAACCCAAAGTCGTCATCCTCAGTAAAACATGAGCTACAACTCGTTAAACGTACGTGTGTGAGAATTAGTGTATTGTTATTATTATTTTTAAATATACTAATACTAGCTGACACGTACGGCGTTGCCCGTGGTGGTTAGTATGTTCAGTCTTTTTAACGTAATTGTAATCTTTTGAAGTGTTCATCCAGTTAGTGAGTGGTATTTGGCTTTTACATATATATAGATCTTAAATAATAAAAGAACTATTGTCATAATAATAAAAGATCTGAAATTATGATTTTAGTAACTTTGATCCCCCCAAACCCCTCCTAAAATTTCGAAATTTTTCATACCCTTTCTTAGAGAGCGCCTAAGGCCCTAGAAAAGCTACATACCAAATTTCATTCCAATCCGTTCGGGCGTAATTGGAGGATGATCAAAAACGCATTGAAATCGCAAGAAAAAAATGCAAAAACGCCTATTTCTGGCGTAATTTTGGGAGAATCTCAAACATTTTTTAACAGACTACTTTTAGGCCTTAAACGAACCTAACTACCAAATTTTAACATTTTCTGCCAATTAGTTCTCGAAAAAGCTGAGAAAACGCAAAAAATCGCTAGAAAAACGCGAATATTGGGCGTATCTTTGTGATGTTTTCAAAATCCGTTCTTAGTGCGCGTCTAAAGGTCCAACTGAACATGCATGCCAAATTTGAACTCATTTGGTTCAGTAGATTTTTAGTTCTGCTGATGAATGAATGAGTGCCATTTCTTTTTTATATAGATAGATTATAAAGAGGTAACATTTGCTTGTTTGTTTGTATGTAGGGGGTAATCTCTGGAACTACTGAACCGATTGAAAAAATAGTTTTACTAACAAAAAGCTTCATTATCCCCGAGTAACATAGGCTACAATTCATTTTTACATATTTATATTTTACATATTTATTTGAACCAGTAAGAATATTACATATGTATTTTATTATACAGTAGTAATTCCTTCAGAGGTATGAAAATACCTGTGCGTAGGAAACTGGCATATTACATGCTAATTAAGCTATAAACTAAGAATACAAAATATATCAAGCATGCAAATTGCAGGAGATAACAATATAAATATTTTTGCTAATAAAAATAGAAATCTTAAATCAGATTCCAATAAAAATCAAACAATAACAATAATTAATAAATATAATAATAATTAAATTTAATATTAAAACTACGGCCCCTGCCCCTGGACGCTCCGCGTCCCAACCCCGCCTCGGCCTTCGGCCTCAAATGGCTGCTTCGCTTCGCTCGCAGTTGGAAAATTTTACCTAATCTAAAAAAAACTGGTAGTTGTGAAGAATTATAATAAAACCTGATTCTAATAATTAGCCCAATTGGTGTTTTGGTTCATTGTAGGCCCACCCTAAAATTATGTTCAGTTTTTGATCCAAATTAGCTGTTTTATATATAATAGGTTTGTAACAACCAATGTTTGAATTGAATTAAAATATAGTTAGCATTTTTCGTTTATTTTTGTTTGTGTTTGTTTTTAGTTTGTCAATGTAACCTCAAAAAGGTAATACTCTTCAAAATGGTAATGAAAGTAAACAAACATGATGTGTTGCTAAGTTTTTTATACGAACAGCTGTTTTTGTGCCCCTGATAAAATCAGCTGTTTTTGATAAAATCAATAGAAATCTCTCTTCCATAAGATAAACATTGAAACTTTGAGGGCCACTGGGGCGTAGCCCTAATGTCCTAGGACTTCGGTAAATGGCCTAAAACCTTCCCAGGGTTAACCTGTGTTACTATGCAAAATTTCAAAGCAATCGGATGGACGGTATACGAACGCAAAGTGGACAAAGAACCAAAACAAACCCCCCATAAGGAATACACAGCAGAAATTTGCATTTGATTATAACGTTTGTAAGGCGAAAGATACATGATTTGTAATGCTTGATGACATATCTGTGAATGATTACCTGCAATTAAAAAAAAAAAAAAATAAGGAAATCGGCCGGATAGAATGGCCGTACTGACTGCCACAAGTTTTCATAAATTCTTTTAATATATAGATTATACATTTTCTCGTATCCATTTTTTAAAACTTATTCTTAACAAGTTTATTGCTTCTATTCGTTGCTAATGTTTTATATTCATTAGGTAATCTATTGAACAATTTAACAGCAACAATATAACCATTCTTATTGCCAATTGTTTTACAAATTTTTGGTAAGACAATACTTTTATTTAATTTTGATAAACATTTCTTATTTCAATATTTGTAAATTTAGTCGGAAAAAATTCTTGGGTTAGGCCTAGACCGATGAATTACCGTGTAGCAACCAATTGAATAAAATAACAGGTAAAACAGCTGTTTGACCTAATATATCCTTTAACTCCTGATTTGTGATTTCACACTTTGAAGCAACTATTTGCATTTCTAACTTTTAGATTAGGTTATTAAAGAGTAGACCTGAGCCTTGCTGGTTCTTTTAACCTTTATTATAGAATAGAAAAAGTACTTTATTTTTAAACGTAATCCATACAAAATGCAATAGAAATAAAAAATACATAGTTTGATAATCAACTATAGGAAATAAACAACAAATGTTTATTTACATAGCACTGTGCAGCATGGTCATTTGACGGTCTGCTGGGTTGGCAAAGTCATTTATTACTAGGACTTACACTATGGTCCACTTATATTTAAGTTATATATCCATCGAAGCACACATACATAATTATATAATCAGGCACTCGTGCTCGCACCCAAAATATTCAATATAAATTAGAACAGAATTAATAAATTTAGTACCAGTTATACAGAGTGTCCCCGAACTCTCTGGGCCCCTTTTGTGGATTTGTTCCTGGGATCGAGACAAACATATTTCACAATATAAACATGGGTCTACGGTGTTTATTTTTCGTCTGTCAACAACAACAAAATTATAAGAGACAAAAAAATTACTTTTTTAATGAAAAACACAATGTTTTTTTGTTTTGTCTGTAGCTCAAAGGATAACAGAGATATTGGCAAAAAAAGGAAACATTTATTTCGTGGTAGTTGTGAAACAAAATATTTTAAAGTTATTATGAGCTAAAATAATAAGTTATTTGGATAATGTTCCGAGCACTTTTTGAGCTGATTCCACTAGCAAAAAAATAATGAAAAAGTTCATATATTCATAGGTTCGGAAATGCTTTGTAGAGAGTTACAGCTAGCGAAAGATTTCACCCGTGTTTCAGATTACTCACAGAAACGAATCTCTATTGGAATATGTAGGGCGTTAATTAAGGTGTAAAATTTAATTTAATTTACGTAAAATTAGCAGATAAATTTAATAAAATAGGTCCCAGTTTTTCAACTGTGGTAATTGTAGCTATATTTGACCCAAAACGCATTAAATATTTTGTTTCTAGAGTAATTCTAGGTATTGTTGACAACTACCTTGAAATAAAATTTTCTTCTTTTTGTTGTTGTTAATATCTCTGTTATCCTTTAAGCTACAGACAAAATAAAAAAACCACTGTGATTGTAACGAAAAGATACATTTTTTTGTCTCTTGTAATTTTTTTGTAAAGTTAGCGGTTTTTGAGATTAAAAATTATAAACGGCCGCCATTTTGAAAATATTTAAAATAATGTTATAACTTTTCGTACAGTGATAAAAGGTTACGCAAAAAATAGGTTTACAAAGTTTGAGCTCAATATCTTTTCTACTTCCAAAAATATTAAGTATTTTGTAAAAAACACATACAGACAGACGAAAAAATAAGCACCGTAGACCCATGTTTATATCGTGAAATATGTTTGTCTGGATCCCAGGAACAAATCCACAAAAGAGGTATAGAGAGTTCGAGTCTAGGACCGAGGGACTGACCTAAAAACTTTGACGAGGGTAATTTGACAGCCAGAGGCTTGGCGGAGCGAGGGCCGGCTAAGGATCAGTGACCTGTTCTATTGTGCGGTGGGTGTGCGGGTGGAAAGGTTTTAATTATCGTTTATGTATTCCGATAACAGTATGATTATAATATTTATATAATTATAATATTTCGTGGTATTATCACTTTATATAATTAGAATTTAAAAAAACTAGAGGACTTACCTAAACTGTTTAGTCACAGTATTTTGCCGATAACAGTATGATTATAATATTTGTATAATTATAATATTTCGTCGTATTATCACTTTATATAATTAGAATAAAAAAAAAACTAGAGGACTTACCTAAACTGTTTAGTCATAGTATTTTG
>JAGFPH010000153.1:548985-566011 GCA_018207615.1 Philaenus spumarius
TTGCGTGCTGCTAAGGGGTGAAGCTAGATAGCTGAAATTTTGTACATGTATTTCTTGAAAAACACATCAAAAGTAAACCAGTTTTACATTTTGTTGCGTGCTGATAAGGGGTGAAGCTAGATAGCTGAAATTTGGCATTTATTAATTTTAAGGAAATATTTAAAGGCGTAAAGTTGATGAAATCCATCCCGATATTTGTATTCGCATATTAAAGACGTATCTGGGTGATCTGCAACATCCAGATAAAACTGTTATTTACCAGTGTGTAGATTTAGCTGTTGAAAAAGAAGACGTTCTTCACTCTGAATTCATTATTTTTAATTGATTTAATTTATTCAGCAAACATACCTTGACGAAGACGATTGGCGGGCAGTCAATGAATAAAACATACCAAACTAATTGAAAGTACATGTAGTAATTCACTTTCGTGAAATAAAAGATGAAAGAAAATGAGGGAGAAATATTACAATTACGTAACATAGCGATGCAAAAAAAGCACGGGTATTCTGCTAGTATTATTATAAATAAGGCGACGATGGTTTAGGAATGAGGTAATTTAAACATTTTACATATTTGGGGGTTTGGCGGATCAAAGTTATTAAAAACGATTTCTTCAAAACTACCGAACGGATTGGAATGAAATTTGGTATGTAGCTTCCTCTAGGGCCATAGGTGCTTACTAAGAGAGGGTTTGAAAAAATTCGAAATTTTAGAGGGGGTTTGGGGGGATCAAAGTTATTAAATCACGACTTCTTCAAAACTACCGAACGGATTGGAATGAAATTTGGTATGTAGCTTCCTCTAGGGCCATAAGTGTTAAATAAAAAAGGGTTTTAAAAAATTGGAAATTTTAGGAGGGTTTGGGGGGTAAACATTTTTAAATCACAATCTCTTCAAAATTACCGAACAGATTGGAATGAAATTTGGTATGTAGCTTCCTCTAGGGCCATAGGCGCTCGCTAAGAAAGGGTTTAAAAAAATTCGAAATTTTAGGGGAGGTTTGGGGGGATCGAAGTTATTAAATCACGATTTCTTCAAAACTACCGAACGGATTGGAATGAAATTTGGTATGTAGCTTCCTCTAGGGCCATAGGTGCTCACTAAGAAAGGGTATGAAAATTTCGAAATTTTAGGAGGGGTTTGGGGGGACCAAAGTTACTAAAATCATATTTTGAGATCTTTTATTATTATGACAATAGTGCTTTTATTATTTAAGGTCTATATATTAAAAGCCAAATACCACTCACTGACTGAACACTTAAAAATAATACAATTACGTTAAAAAGACTGAAAATACCAACCACCACGGGCAACGCCGTACGGGTCAGCTAGTATTATTATAAATAAGGCGACGATGGTTTAGGAATGAGGAAATTTAAACATTTTACAAATTTATTTACAGGACTTTTATTAAATGATGGGGGGGGGGGGGTCGTTTAAAAATGTCTTTCGAATTATTGAATCAGACTTGAAGAATTATTATAGCAGTTGCTAAAAAAAGACAATAATTGTTTAGAGCCCCTATTATCTCCTGAAGCGTTGATAGGGGTGATTCTATCAAGTTTGATGTATGCCTATTTTTTGTGATATTGTCGTCTTAAATAATATCACTGTAGAAAGAGAACACATAAATTATTTTATACAACAACATAATGTATTATATATATATAAAATCCAAATACAACTCACTGACTCACTCATCACGAAATCTCAAAGACCACCGAACGGATTAGAATCAAATTTGGTATGTAGCTCTAGGGCCGTAGGTGCTCGCTAAGAAAGGTTTTAAAAATAAACGGTATCAGGAAACTGACACATACTTTCTCCCTCATTATAGAAATTTAATAAAAAAATACTATTACCAATTTATTGTGATTTTTTTATTTTTAACAGTCATTTTCCCATAAAAATCCATAAAATAATGGAAAAATCAACTTTTCTCAAAAACGGCTCGAACGATTTTGATTAAAATTTTACAGTTTATAGTACTTTAGGTCCCTAATAAACTGTAAAATTTTAATCAAAATCGTTAGTGCCGTTTTTGAGAAAAGTTAATTTTTCCGATATTTTATGGGTTTTTATGGGAAAATTACCCTTAAAAATAAAAAATTCACAAAAATGAAAAAAAACGCCTGGAGATACCGTGGATTAGTACCTCCATACCAAATTTCATCAAAATCGGACGACTGGTTTAGGCTCTAGGTCTGATAACATCCACACAGACACACAGACACACAGACACACAGACACACATACAGACACACACACAGACATCACTCCGAAAACCACTTTTTTAGGTTCAGGGGGACCCAAAACGGATATTTCCACCAAAAACTCAAACTCGAAAATTTTGACGAATACAATACTTTCTCCATATACTATGGTATAGGGGGAGAAAGTAAAAATCGAAATTTTAGAGAGGGTAAGAAGGGGGTCAAAGTTACTAAAAACCTTCGAACGGATTGGAATGAAATTTGGTAGGTAGCTTCCTCTAGGACCCCAGGTGTTCGCTAAGAAAGGTTTTCAAAAATTCGAAATTTTATGGGGGTTCGGGGGGTGTCAAAGTTAAAAATCCCCATAAGAAATACATAGTGTAATATATTTATTGATATATTTTTTGTTGTTGTTAATATACATTTAACTTTGATTTGTCTATCCGTGCAAAGCCGGATCGGGCAGCTAGTACTATATAAAATCGAAAACCCACTCACTCACTCACTGACTGATCACAGTACCTCAAAAACCATACCACCTAGGAACGTGAAATATGGTACACATATATTGATCATAGGCACTAGAGGCGCACTATGAAAGGATTTTAAAATATTCTTTAAAAATATTTTGAAATAACCCCTAAAACAATAAATATTGTTTGTTATATATCTCAAAAACCCTAAGGCCTAGTGAACGTGAAATTTAGTTCACGTATTTGTCATAGGCGTTAGAGGCGCACTAAGAAAGGTTTTTTTAAATATTTAGCCTGTAATGGTTAAAAAAAACACTAAAACTATAAATATTGTTTGTAATATATTTTTTTAAAAAACTACCTACTAGAAACGTGAAATTTGGTGCAATTTGGTATTTATCATGGGTGCTAGAGGCGCATTAAGAAAGATTTTTTTTAAATAAGACTTTTGAGGGTTGAAACAACCTCTAAAACAATAAGTATTGTTTGTTATACTTTCCTTAAAGCTAGAAAACTAAAAATTTGTACATTTATTTTTACACAATACATATAAAAAGTAAACCAGTTTTACATTTCATCACGTTCGGCTAAGGGGTGAAATGTTGCTAGGGGTAACAACCCCTAAAACTATAAATATTAATTGAATACCGCCTAGGAACGTAAAATTTGGTACACATATTGCTCATATTGGCTAGAGGCGAACTAAGAAAAGATTTTAAAATATTTGGCCTTTAAGGGTTGAAACAACCCCTAAAACAATAAACATTGTTTGTTATACTTTCCTTAAAGCAAGGAAGCTAAAATTTTGTACTGTACATTAATTTCTTACAAGATACATGTAAAAAATAAACCAGTTTTACGCTTTATCAAGTTCTGCTAAGGAGTGAAATTTAGTAACAATCCCTATATCTATAAATATTAATTTAATATCGTCAAGGAACGTGAAATATTTGGTGCACATATTGCTCATAGGCGCTAGAAGCGCACTAAGATAGGATTTTAAAATATTTGGCCTTTAAGGGTTGAAACATCCCCTAAAACAAAAATGTTGTTTACTTTCATTAAAGCTGAAATTTTGAACATTTATTTCTTACAAAACACATATAAAAAGTAAATGATTTTTATATTTTGTTACGTGCTGCTATAGTGGTGAAAATGTGATAACAACTCCTAAAAACAATAAATATTTATTTTTATACTTTCCTTAAAGCTAGAAAGCTGAAATCTTGTACATTTATTTCTTACAAGATGCATATAAAAAATAAACAAGTTTTACATTTTGTTACGTGCTGCTAAGGGTTGAAAATCTAATAAAAACCCCTAAAAACAATAAATATTAATTGGTATTCTTTCCTTAAAGCTAAAGAGCTGAAATTTGGCACTTATTAATTTTAATAAAATATTTTAGACGTAAACTGATCAAAACAATCCCGATCTATGCATTCGCATATTAATGACTTATCTGGGTGATCTGCAACATCCGGCTAAGACTGTGATTTACCAGTCTGTAGATTTAGCGGTTGAAAAAGAAGATGCTCTTCACTGTGATTTTGTTATTGATTTAATTTATTCGGCACACATACCGTGACGAAGACGAGTGACGGGCAGCCGGTAAACAATACATACAAAACTAATTGAAAATACGTGTTATAATTCACTTTCGTGAAATAATAGATGAAAGAAAACGAGAGAAAAATATGACAATTAATTATGAATCATAGTGACGGAAAAAACAAATTCCCTGTAGCGAAGCACGGGTATTCAGCTAGTTTAGTTATAAAAGTTTTGAAAAATTTTCAATTTAGTTATTTTTTATTTAGTTATTTAGTTAAAACATATGTTATAATGTCGTAAAAAGTATAGAGAATTTTTGCTGTAAATCCTGTCATTTTATAGTTATTACTGCACCTAAAGATGCGAGTAAATTGTTTTCTATGAAATGGCTGGAGCTAACCACACGGCGCTCTAAATAAAATGATGCGCAGTGGTGCATGAACAAGAACAGACATTTCGAGAATTACGAATTACTTCTACGACCATTGTAATGCAATTATGTGTTCGTTTGCCATTCTTAGAATTAACATACGCAAACTTGAATTGACCTATTTAAATTAATTTAAAGTTGTTGATTTAAATTGTATTTAAGATTCAAAATTAAAATACGCGAACCTTAGTTGTAGAATTTAAAATGTTTTCATTTAATGTACAAATCCTAAAATGCTTCTCATCTGGAACTACATTTGTTTATACAAATTTTAAAGAAGACACCTATTCGTTTAACTTCGGAAACATTCGTAAATCTTCGAATAACATTATTATAAAGATACCAGCTGTACGATTCGGCTTTGCACGGGTAGACAAATCAAAGTTAAATGTATATTAACAAAAACATGTATCAATAAATATATTACACTATGTATTTCTTATGGGGATTTTTAGTAACTTTGACCCCCCAAACCCCCTAAAATTAAACTTTTTTAAAAACCTTTCTTAGCGAGCACCTAGGGCTCTAGAGGAAGCTCTCTAACGAAGCGATTCCAGACCTATGAATATATGAACATTTTTATTATTTTTTGCTAGTGGAATCAGCTCAGAAAGTGCTCGAATCATTGCGCAAATAACTTATTAGTTTAGCTCATAATAACTTTAAAATATTTTATTTCTAGAGTAATTCTGGGTATTGTTGACAACTACCAAGAAATACATTTTTCCTTTTATTGTCAATATCTCTGTTATCCTTTGAGCTACAGACAAAATGAGAACAAATTGTGTTTACCATTAAAAAAGTAAACTTTTTTGTTTCTTGTATTTTTTTTTTGTACAGTTAGCGGTTTTCGAGATATTTGACATTCAAAATTATAAACGGACGCCATTTAAAAAATATTTAAAATAATGTTCTAATTTCTCGTACAGTGATAAAAGGTTATGCAACAAATAGGTACACAAAGTTTGAGCTCAATATCTTTTCTACTTCCAAAAATATTAAGTATTTTGTAAAAAACACATACAGACAGACAGACGAAAAAATAAGCACCGTAGACCCATGTTTATATTGTGAAATATGTTTGTCTGGATCCCAGGAACATATCCACAAAAGGGGTCCAGAGAGTTCGGGGACATCCTGTATATAGATTCGTTTATTAATTTCTCCACTGTAATACTAGTAGTTCTGTGAACAGTAGACCTCGCTCGTTGAAATAACAAATGTGGTTTTGAGCTTAGGTTAAAAATAGTGTGCCAGTAAGGAAGTAAGCACAAGGTTTAGCCAGTGAAACATTATTTACAATTCCCGCGATTCCGGTATTTCTAGTTCTCGTTTTTATTTCTTTTCTTGAGCTTTAACTGCTAAAGATTTTCTTTTAGAGGCATTGTGTTTTATTTAGGTTAATAATGCGAAAGATAGCTAAACATATCGCGTTATAGAGGGACAACATACAATTAAATATTTACATACTTAAATAACTCAATCTTAACAATGTATTTACAGTTCGATAACATCCATATCATATTCCAATATTAGAAATAATGAAAACAAACGATGTTAAAACGTCGTGATATTGATCTCAACTTTATTCTCAACCCATGTACCAACACTTCCCACGGTGTCCTAGGGTCATTTTTTGTATGTCCTTTAACACCGCGAGGTTTCATTTGTTTTATTTCATTTTGTAATTCAATAAAGCTAAGTCAAATACTTTTATGAAATTTACAATGATAATTTACAGGTATACAGTTCAATTCTTTTATTTATCCTCTACACTTTCTTATAATAATGTGTCATTTTTGGGCAAATGATATATTCCTAAATTACTATTCAAAACAGGCCTAGTTTTGTTAGTAGTCTTGCAGTAGGAACATAAAAACTGGTGTTTTTAAAATAAGAAATTTGAAATTTATAAATATTGTTATACAATTCTATTTAGAACTAAATTACGAAACTTTTTTACATTTATGAAAAAAATTACAATAATTTTTACTACTTTTTATGTAGGCCTAAAGTTAAACATTTTCCTTTCGTTACTGAACGTGATTGTTTCTTGAGCTAATAACTTTCTTAATTTTATTTCAATAATTTTTTTACTGGCATATATGAATTCTTTAAACCTTTATCTACAAAAAAGCTATGGAACACTTTTGAATTGGTTTAGAATAAACGTATAAAAACATGGTTGAAATACGAAAACTTGGACGATTTTTAACAAATTCGAAGTTTACGGCCATTTTGCGAGCTTACCGTTAGAGATACGGGAAAAAATCAAGAATACAATTTTGTGCAAAATATTATTAGTTTTTAAATTCGACTTACGGTTATTAAGCCACAAACTGGCTTTCGAAAAAAGCTTACACTGAGAGAAACGGTCCGGCCGCCATTTTTATTTTATTTAAGGGGTTAAAAATGAAAAATGGAAAATACCTTATATATACATGGCTCGGCCTAGGAATAAGGAACATTCATGCAAAAAATCATCAAAATCGGTCAAATCGTTTGGCCGTAATCGTGAGACAGACACACAGACACACAGACGAAATGCCGAACGGTCGAGTTAAAACGGAAACCTCGCTCACGCTCGGTCAATTAATAACGTCTAAATTATTTGATCTACCAATATGAAATAAAAAGCAATTAAAAGGTAATATTTTGATATCTCTTTAAATATGTAATAAAGTATATAAATACAAAATTTTAACAAATAGGCCTACAGTTTTATAATATTTATAGTTGTACACATTTACCGAGTTAAAAATCCCCGTCAGCATAGTCAGGTAGGCCTAGATAAAGTCTGTTGTTTTTAAAAAGTTTTTTTTTACATGATGTATTTCTGATGTGTATCTAATTAATCTGCCTGTGATTTTTCACGGTGGCTTACTAGTATAACCATATAAAACTAACATTGTATTTACTATCTATAGTAATTAAACATAATAATGTAGTATTTCGCAACGCAATAGGAGTATTAGAACCTATAATATGTGCCATCAATCAACTGTCGCTCGACTTTATATATTTAACAGAAAAAACAATATTCTTATACCCCTTAATACCCGATGTTAATAAATCCTATTATTTATACCAGGTGTTCAGTAAGTCTGGAAACGGTTTAATATTTCGTATATAAGGAAAATTTAAATGTAGATGTGATTAAGGAACCTATTCTATGTAAAAATACTATTTCATTAAGATTTCAAAAACATTATCCGCCGTTTCCAGACTTTTCGAACACCTGGTATTGTGACATAAGCATTTAAACGCTACTTAATACAATGTTCTCCGTGCGTCAAAACTCTCACAGACACATTACATACAGTTTGTCTTATAACTGGTCGCAGCCTGACGGTTTTTAGACATTTTTGAATATAATAAACGGTATCAGTTAACTGACACAAACTTTCTCCCAACTTACTGTAGTCAAAATAATATTGTTTTTAATCATTTTATTTATTACTTTTTAGAACAAAACAAAAAAATAATATTCTACCTACGTCAATCGTATAAAAAAGTTATTGTGCCAGGCGGGATTCGATCGCGCGACCTTTGAATTACTTGCCGTGCTCGCTACCGTGGTGCTACCCCGTGCGGCCGTCGCCGCGATGCTAGATTGACAACATAAACTTGTTTATTTTTTAACACTTCCCCATAATTATAAAACGCCGAAGTTTTGATAAAAGCGGGTGGTGTCATTTTGTTTGGCATCTTAAGCACTATAAATACTGAAAATTTGATCAAAATCGTTAAGAGCCGTTTTTGAGAAATTTGCATTTTTGTCGTTTTTTATGGGTTTTTAGGGGTAAATTACCCTTAAAAATTAAAAAAAATGAAAAAAACGCCTGGAGATATTAGGGTTTAGTACCTACATACCAAATTTCATGAAAATCGGACCAATAGTGTCCTCTCTGGTCGTGTATACATACTGACAGACTGACAGACAGACACCACGTTAAAAACACTTTTTTGGGTTCAGGGAGCACCAAAACAGAAAATTCCACTAAAAATATTTTTGGGTTCAGGTAGCACCAACACAGATAAATTGCACTAAACAATTTTTGGGGGTTCTGGGAGCACCAAAACAGATAATTCAACTGAAAATTCAAATTCGAACATTTTTACGAAAACAATACTTTCTCCATACACTACGTATAGGGTGGAGAAAGTAAAAATCAATAATTTTTGAAAGCTCAGCTTTGCTGGGCAAATAAACATCACTATAGTAGACTTAAAGAGTAAGCTTTTGAATAAAGAAGTTTATTTGTTTGTTAATCTTGTCGGGAACCATTTCATTTACTTATCCAGTAGACACAAGAATTGCATAAGATACGTCACAAAATCTGAATAATAAAAACAAAGAAATTTCACTCCATTTGTGTTGACACCAAATTATGTACCAAATAAATAACTTACTTAAACAATGTAAATAACATAAAAAAAGACAGATATATTTAAAATAGATAGATTTAAAAATAGCAAGGTCACGGCAATGACGGAAGCAGTCTCACATTCAATTTTGCATTTACTAAATAAATAACTTTTAATTCTAACCTATAAAATGTTTTTAACAAATAAATAACTTATTGAAAAAATTTAAATAACATAAAAATATAAACTTAGATTTTTTAAATAGACTCTAAAAACTACAACGTACAATACACACGAATGCAGTAGGTTGCAGCCTTACTCTCTTGTGAGTTGAGAGCTTGATCTGATCTATTAAATAAGAAAACTACGAAGGATCAACAAAAATACTTTACTCTAACAAAACAAAATCATTCATCATCCTTACATCCCATAATATTATACACGGGAATCAAAGATCTAGGATTATAAGCTTATTACAATTCTAGGTTAGGCTTGCACACGTTTCTTGAAAGCATTTGGATTTATCACCACAGCAACCAAAATGGCTCATTTATAATCATGTAATCAATTCATCTTCGCAAGCAATATTTTTTTTATATTAGGTAATAGCAAACACAGACAACGGAAAATGCGTACTAGGCTACATCGCAAATTCAAGCACTTATCTCTGATGCCAACTTTATTCTTTACCAGGCCAATTTGACCAGTTTGAAATGTACTGCTTCGGTAATATTGTATAACTTAAAAGTAGACTCTCTTCTGTATAACAAATAAATAAACGGTACCAGGAAGTGGCACATACTTTCTCACAAACATGTTTAAATTATTAAACAGATTCACTGTGACTCCATAATTGTATTAAAGTAGGAGAGGGGATACATTAAAGTAGGAGAGTAACTAATAAATATTATTATTATTATTAAAACTATTCGATCGATTTCGAACAAATTTGCACCAAACATGTCAATTAGGCCTGTATAGATGCACGAAAAATCTTGAAAAACAATCCCCTTTTTGGCCAAAAACCCCCAAAAATCAGTCATTATTATTATTATTATTACCTAAACGAGAATTTGTAGAAAGAAGCGGTTTTTTGCATATGGTAGGTTACATTAAGGGCTACAAATAAGAGAAATTTTATCGAAATCTTTAGAGCCGTTATTGAGAAATTTTGATTTTTCTCGTTTTTTGGCCATTTTTGGGGGGTAAACCCCCTAAAAATTCAAAATTTGAAAAAATGAAAAAAACCTGGAGTTATTCCAGAACTACTCCTACACACCAAATTTCATCAAAATCGCACCGTTGGTATGGTCTCCAGCTCTGTACACATCCTAACAGGCACACGGCCAGACGTCACCAGAAAACCTCTTTTTTGGGTTCAGGGATCACCAAAACAAATGATTCCACTAAAAATATTTTTGGGTTCAGGGAGCCCCAACATAGATAGTTCCACTAAAAATTCAAATTCGAAAATTTGGACGAAAACAATACTTTCTCCATATATTACGTATAGGGTGGGGGAGAAAGTAAAAATGTCAAGACATTTTTTGTAGCCCTTTTTATTCCCTATAAGAATGGTCTCACAGTTAAAACAGTCGGATGGAGGATAATAGTTAAGTTATGGGTAATTGGTTTGGTCAACCTTGCATCCTATAACCAACACAGTAAACACAACAATATTGTGGTTACGTATGCTGTTATTATCTTTAAGTTAACCATTATCCTACATCCGATTGTTTTGATAGTTACACTATCCAATAGGGAATTAAAAGGGCAACTAAAAAGGAGTCTTGACATTTTTTGTTAAAAAGTACGGTTTTTGAGTAATTTAGGTTTGAAATGTTCAAACAGCCGCCATTTTGAAACGCATGATTAGATATAATCGCTTATTTTTCTTAAGATAGTACATTGCTATGTTTACCATGCCAAGTTTAAACTCAATCAGTCAAATATTTCTCTAGATATGAATTATTTTGTAAACCAAATTAATCCTTAAAATGCCTAAATACAATTTGATGACTTATTGAAATATTACTTGCGATGTACAAAGTTTGATTTAAAAAATGCTTGTCAAATGCTGTTCCAGATAGAGGGTTGAGGGAAACCCATCCTATCTCAGCAGTAGTTTCAAATGTAAGTTCAAAATATTACTTCCAGGAAAATAAACGAAAAACTCAAATAATGTGTTTGGAATATTGGCTTTATTGCAGCCTGGAATACGATAGAGAGGGGAGAAGGGGCGAGATAGGCAATATGGCGACATTCTAAGTACAGATATCGCCGTGAATGCTGGCACTTGAGCAAACCGCTACTAACCTGACTAAAAACATCAGTACCCGGTACATCTCTGTTTAACACGTTCACTGCTAAGGACGCACATGTGAGCTTGACACTGAACACTATGAGAAGCGGCCGACGCACAGTGCATTGCACGCCAACCCCCGTATTGGGAGAATTTTCAACACGCATAGCATTGCGTGCTTCGCACGCCAATTTTGGCCTATGTACTATGGTCGCACATGTGCGTCCACCTTAAAATATTAGTGATTATTACGTAGAAAGGTTCAAAAATAAAAAAAAACATTGGGTGTGCTTAAGACCACACGTTGGAAGCGATAACTTCTATGAATGAATTATATTTTTATCAGTATTAATATTAGAGGAGAATAAAGGTCAACAAATTACACAAGTCAATATAATGTCCAAAAAAAATTATATCATATTTTGAAATTGCATAATTATAATGTTACAATATAGTAATATTATTATAATTATAATGTAAGCAGTATTTATTTAGTGATTAATGATTTTGAGTGAGGTATTAGTGTATGCACTCTACATAGAATTCTAAGAATAATTCAATATGTAGGGGATAATTATAATAATCATTATTATAATTATTATAGACAAATCAAAGTTAAATGTATATTAACAACAACAACAAAAAAAAAAACATATCAATAAATATATTACACTATGTATTTCTTATGGGGATTTTTAGTAACTTTGACACCCCCCGAACCCCCCTAAAATTTCGGATATTTTAAAACCTTTTTAGCGAGCACCTAGAGCCCTAGAGGAAGCTACCTACCAAATTTCATTCCAATCCGTTCGGTGGTTTTTTTAGTAACTTTGACCCCCCTACCCTCCCTAAAATTTTCAAATTTTTTGAAAACTTTTCTTAGCGAGCACCCAGGGCCCTAGAGGAAGCTACATACCAAATTGCATTCCAATACGTTCGGTGTTTTTTTTTTTTTACTAACTTTGATTACCCAAAACCCCACCTAAAATTTCGAATTTTTTTAAAAACCGTTCTTAGCGAGCACCTAGGGCCCTAGAGGAAGCCACATACGAAATTTCATTCCTATCCGTTAGGTGGTTTTTGAGATTTCGTGATGACTCAGCGAGTGGTATTTGGATTGTATACAGAGAGATGTATCGCCTATTCCCTCTTCACGCTCTGACTTGTGTCTACGCAAAAAGTTTGCGTGACGCGAGATTTCAGAAACATAGGCAAGCGAAAGTGCCCAACGGGCCAATAGAAGTTGTCACTTCAAGAATAAAGTAATTTTTACTCATTTAGGATATAAATGTAAAAAATAAAAGGTCGGCTCCTAGCACAGGAAATACGAAATTTGCGTAGCAGTGAACGTGTTAAAGGAAGCCTCACGGGAAATGTGTACAAAAGGGAAACGGATTCTACACGAGGCCTTTCCTTTTTATACCATTAGGAAAACGCTTTAGTTATAGACATTGGTTATTTATTACATGTCTGACTGCATATGCATCTACTAGACAGCCCTTCTATAATAAGATTCATTTCTCGTAGGCTTGTGTCTAGCCTATAGGTTGTGGATTTCCCACTAAAGGTTTATCTTGTGTTTTTTTCAAGGCCACTCTCCGTATAAACCTCTCCGAACATTAGATCCTGCATCGTATACATTTATGTATTCGATTTAGATTATTGCTAGATCGAATGTTAGTTCTACGGTTAAACAAGAAACTTTGGCTATACGCGGTGTTAGGCCACGAAAGCATTGCTAGTTTAGTCATAAGTGTAACAGATTGTCCTACGTCATAGGCTTAACCCGTTAACGTTAATACAATGTATAGTTAATATGGTATAACCTCTGAAGTGGACGTTGTGCTTCCTCATTTCGTACGTTGTGTTAAAAATTGACATTATGCTTCCTCATTTCGTAAGTTGTGTTAAAACGTTTACACTTCTCCCGTCTTTAGCACACAATTTACATTTTTTTATGAAATCGATTTATGATTATTGCAATGAAATGTACTACTATTGTAATTGATAATTATTAAATATTGTAATCCAAGGTATTGTTTTTTGTAATAATCTGACGAATTACATGCATATCACCTGCGGCACACATTTTTATTGACATACCTGAGTTTTTGCCAACCCTTTTTATCATTTGGACCGGTCCACCGGGATTGCGCCGAAGGGTCCGGGTGAGCCTACCGGAACCGCGCTGCCACCGAAATCTACCCCTCCAAAGCGCACCGGGATTGCGCCGCTGCGGCTTTTCCTTTGTAATTATATTTCTGAGAAACTGCCCCGTTCATATGTTATGCCATACGATGTGCCGTACTTAAAAAAGGTACTCCAAAAATTCAGGATGTGATTTCACACGTGAAATCAAGCAAAAGTAATACCCCGGATACCTTATACACAGAAGTACGAGAACTGTACACACTGCAGCGCTGGCATAGTTAAGAACTCCAAGGTCTCCAAATTTGACCAAAAGATGGCAGTAGCGCATTTGCTAACCGTTAAATACAGCATGTTGTGATTTTAGTGCGTAGGCCTATAAAATAGGTAATGCAGACTGCAGAGTTAGATGAGTTTTTTACTTAAGGGGGCACTTCACCTTCATATTGATAAAAATAAAAAAAATTTAAAAATGTTTTTTTCACCTGGTTTTGTTACCTATGATTTTCTGAACAATTTGATATATAATAAGTATAGATAATATGCTTATAATTAGTTTATTTTACCTAAAAACGAAACGCGTACATGTATATTCTCCAAATAAACTGAGTCTTTTTCTAGGCCGTTTTCCGAATGTTTTGTTTCTCACGTTTTCATTTACTGTGGCAGACATAACTCAGTTGTATTTGAGATAGCCTCATAACTTTTTTTTATTTTGAAGAGGTCATTTCATTGTACAACCTGTAGTATGGATATACATTAGTTCCTGTAATAAAGATTTTAAGAAATGATTAAAAAAAGATTTTACTAAAATTTTTTATAAAAAAATTTAATAACATATTTTTTACAGAAATATTTTATATTATTTAATATCCATACTACAGGTTGTAGAATGGAATGCCCTCATCAAAATAAAAAAATAAAAATTAGGCTATCTCAAATACAACTTGAATTATGTCTGCCACAGTGAAGCCTAGTTAAATCCGTAAAAATTACCCCCCCCCCCCTGGAGGAGGAGGTGGGGGGCCAAAACTTATGGAAACGTCACTATAACCAACACTCATATTATAAAACATAAAATAATTAGGTTTACTTTAAAAATAAAGAAAATTTTTTTAAAGTAGGAGTGCCCCCTTAATATGGATTAAATCATTTGCAAACTTCTCGTTGTGAAGTTCAGTTTAAACAATTAATTAGCTCTGCTATTTTGTTATACAAGTAATATTGTGTCGTCTAAAATAGTATAAATACACAACTAATAACAATTCTCTTTTTGGATATCATAAATCTTTTTAGTAGAAAACTTTATTACATGAAAAAATATTGTGAATCAATATAAATTGTAAAATTTTTAATAAACAAACATTTATAAATTGTTGATAAATTAGGATTTGTGGTCACAAAAAAAGTGAGATCTAAGATTCACGTTATAGCCTAAATGTAGTAACCTCAAAATTCGTTCTAGCCTAATAATTTTATTAACTTAGGGATTTTTGAAATTTTAAATAAATAATTACAAAGCGCATAATACTACAACCAAAGTTAATATAAATAATGTAGATATAAGTTTAATCATTGCAAAACTGTTTTAAATTAAGAACCGACGTTCTAAAAGTGAAAAAATAACCTAGGTAAATACAACTAAGCCAGTGTTACTGAACCCGGAACAATCGCTTACACCCGTGAACAGGTAAATAGTAGACGGGATTGAAAACAGATTTTTGAAGTGATAACTTCTATTGGCCCGTTGGGCACTTTCGACTTGGCTATGTTTTCGAAATCTCGCGTCACGCCAGATTTCTCGCGAGATCTTGCATCACGCCAGATTTCCCGCGAGATCTCGCGTCACGCCAGATTTCTCGCGAGATCTCGCGTCACGCTTTTGTTTAGACACAAGTCAGATCGTGCAGAGGGAATATTATTAATACATTATTTACATTTATTAGCATAGCAATCATTCAATCAAATTAACACATAAGAATTAGTTAATATAATATAACAGCTGATTTCGCCCATCATCTGTAATTCTTAAACAAAACCCAGCGTAGATTATATTTTGGGGTTATGTTTACAACTTCAACCATTAAAATTTCTTGTGATGTTTATTTTCTTATATATTAGTTATACAACTAATGTAGGCTTCTATAACTATAAGTTATATGGGCTTCTACACGTTATAAGATTTGCTTTGGGGTTATAAACTGTATATAAAACTAACATTTGATCATCAATATATTCGTTTATACAAATTTAAAGAAGGATACCTACTGTTTAACTTCGCAAACATTCGTACATCTTTGTATAACATATTTGATTATTAATTTCTTTACTGTAATATTAACAACTTCTAAATCATTTGATCTATCAATATGAAATAAAAGGTAACTAAAAGATAATATTTTTACCTTTCTTTAAATATATAATAACGGATATAAATAAACAATTTGAACAAATAGGCCTACAGTTTTATAATCCTTATAATTGTACACATTTACCGAGTTAAAAATCCCCGTAGTCATAGAAGTTATCACTTCCAACGTGTGGTCTTAAGCACACCCAGTTAATTTTTTTTTAATGTCACAGTCAAAAGTTTGGAATCGGCGTAAACGTATAAATTGTACTGTACATACTATATAAAATGTAAAAGACTAGATAAACAAACAGTGTAACTACTATAAAAATGGACAATTATCAAATTATTATTAAAACTATTGTATTAAACATGAAACGACCATAAATATCTTTTCAGTGCTTGTAAGTAAAAAAACTAATGCCAGTTCGGACATGAGCGGCGAACATAATACACGGAAGGCAGTTTTTCGTTTGGTTACTAGGAAAAACAATTGAAAAGTAGAAGGATTACCAGTTCGGGGTAACCATTGAAGGCGGAGAACGCATCCAGAAAATATTTAAATAAAAGGGAAGATGAATTGATATTTAAAGAAATTATATTGAAGAGGAGCAAATATAATATAACAATAATAATAATAATCCGGTAATTACATCCAAAATTTATTAAGAAAGCCCATAGTAAGAAGATATAAGGTAATATCCAACCTACTTAAGCCTAACTGGCAAATTTGTATTTTTTAACTTTATTAAAAATTGAACAGTGAATAAAAACATTTATAAACATTTAAACTTTAATCTTGTATATACTTTTTGGACTTTCAAATACCTAAATTAATTAACCATTGTATTTATGTTAGTGCTTGAGTTATACTGTAATATAAAATTGCATATTGAATAGACCACCAATCCTAAACCCGAGATTTAATGGCTCAAATTAAACAAATTTGTAATAACGGTAAATATAACTGTGCTCAAGCTTATTAACTGTTAAAATTGTGAATACGAAAAAAAACTTATTAGCAAGAAAATTAAAACCAAATAACTGTACAATGTGGCCTACTCATTTGTAAGACATCTAAGAATATATTTAGGTAAGATAAAATATAAGAATAAACTCACAAGAGTATTGGCTCCACAAAATGTGGCAGTTTGTTTAAAAATAAAAGAATATAATAACTATTTTGTA
>JAGFPH010000153.1:574674-585438 GCA_018207615.1 Philaenus spumarius
ACTATAATATAGTAGAGAGAAAGTATAGTGATCACTATAATATAGTATAGAGAAAATATAGTGATCACTATACTATATAGTATAGAGAAAGTATAGCGATCGCAAAACAATCGACGTTGAGATTTTTGTGGAAATATCCGTTTTGGGACCCCTGAGTCCAAAAAAGTGTTTTTTTTTTTCAAAATTGTATGTATGTCTTTATGTCTGTCTGTATGTTTATCTGTCTGTATGTATACAAAGCTAAAGAGAAAACTATTCGATCGATTTCGAACAAATTTGCGCCAAACATGTCATTTAGGCCTGGATAGATGCACGGAAGAAGGTTTTGAAAAATTTTGAAATGCAACTAACTTTTTGGCCAAAAAACGCCCAAAAATAAGTTATTATTTTTTTATAAAAAAAACGGCTTTAACTATTTTGATAAAATTTAGCTTATTTGTAGCCCTTAATGTACCCTACCTTATACAAAAAAACAGCATCTTTCTAAAAATTCTCGTGTAGCTAATAATAATAATAAATGATTTATGGGGGGTTTTTGGTCAAAAATGGGGTTGCTTTTCAAAAAATTTCTAAATTTTAACAGGCCTAACTGACACGTTTGGTGCAAATTTGTTCGAAATCGATCAAATAGTTTTCTCTCTATCTAATAATAATAATTTATATTTATTAGTTACTCTAATACTTTAATGTAGGCCTATCCTCTCCGACTTTAATATAATTATGAAGTCACAGTGAATCTGTTTAATAATTTAAATATGTTCGTGGGAACGTGTGTGCCAGTTTCTGGTACCGTTTATTTATTTTTATACAGAAGAGAGTCTACTTTCATGTTATACAATATTACCAAGATGCGATACGGTAAAGCAGTATTTTAAACTGTTCAAATAGGCCTGGTAAAGAATAAAGTTGGCATCAGTGGTGGTGGTAAGTTGGTTTGAATTGTGATATAGTAAGCCTTTTCCGTTGTTTGTGTTTGCTATTACCTAATATAAAACAAATTGTTGGTTGTGAAGATTAATACATTACATGATTATAAATTAGCTATTTTAGTTGCTGTGGTAATAAATCCCAATGCTTTCAAGAAACGTGTGCAAGCCTAACCTAAAATTGTAATGAGCTTGTAATCCTGGATCTTTGATTCCTAGAAATATATCGGACAAGTTGTTGCATGTAGACGTAAAGGGTGGAACATTGTTTCCAAGTAAGACGGCAGACAATTCGTTAGAACTTTGTTTGCAAGTGTGAAATAAATACGATTTTGACTACTGATAACATTCGACTCCAACGTTTCAAATAACAAAGTTCTGTGTATGCCCTCGTGGTACATTTCACTATCTTCAGTAGGATAAACGCAGATCAGTCGAGCATTACTAAAACGCATTGTTAAGTTCGCCACAGAGTACCAAAATATGAAACAAAGATATCATGCCGACCTCAAAAAATACTCATAGGCTGGATCTTTGATTCCCAGAAATATGACTGCAGCAAAGCGACAATGTATCGCGGATATTCACTTATTTATTGGGAATTTTGCAGAGAAAACCAATAAGAACATTTTTGTAAACACTTAGAAAGGTGAGTACATTATTTTTTTAAATCTCTTTACTTGAGTCAGTAGGCTTGTGCTTTGCTCTCTTATTAGCCCAGTCAAATTAGGAAATTATACGGTTTGAAAGCCCAAAGATGAACATATCAAAAGTCAAAAGTCCTGATCGATAGGTGGTGATATTGGGGGGGGGGGGGGGGGGGGGAGAGGCGGGACAAAATATGTGAGGTTTTTTGTTTTTCTGTAAATATCTCGGAAAATATTGGTTCTATAAAAAAAGTGTACATTATCAAAAATAAAGAGAACTAAATTATCTACTAAAATGACGCTTATCATGTCTAATTAGTTTAAGAGATATTCAACTTCAAAAATTGAAAAGTTTAATGGATAAGCTCCTCAAACAACTGTAACTGGATTGAATATATTAGTTTATTTACATTAGATTAATTTTTTTATAATAATCAATTGTATATAGTGATTGTATGATTATATTAATTTACTAACGTAAGATATATTTTTATAATAAGTAATTGTATATAATGATATGCAGGATGTTTTCTAACTCTTGTCACACATTTTCTGGGATTGTTCCTTGGTCCAAAGTAAACACATGTTCATTTGTCTAAAATCATTTCGGTTGGCCTGCTGTGACCAAAATGCGTTTTTATTAACAAATTCATATCTAAAAAATTACTTAACGAAATAACACCAAATTTGTATCAACCCTTTGTATTGGTATTACCTACATGGTAAAAAAGTTATGTTGACTTGACATAAATATTTTTAAACGGCGGCCGTTTAAAATCTTTCATACGGAAGTAACGAAAAAACTAGCGCTTTCACGAAATATGTCAAGAATAAATTTGTTTAGCATTCCCTATCGATTGGTTTTTTAGTTTTTGAAACTGATTGGAGAATAACGCCAGACAGTGCATGCCCATCTCGTAGTAGGTGTTTTGTTTTTTTTACAATTTCAAATACAGTAGTAAACCACAATTTTGATTTCTTTGAAAGAGCGTGAAAATGTAATAACAACCTTCTGGTAATTTCAAATAAAGTATATTTACGTTTGCGAAAAATTTTAAATTACTGAAAATACAATTGAATATGAAATTTGTAATTAAAATAAATATGATACTTTAGAACCTAGTTTGGACACTAAAGTACCAAGATATATAATATAATTGCAAATCTCAATGTCAAAAAACGGCAGTATTCGAGCTAGAGATATGAAAAAATTTACAAATAATCACAGAACCTATTATACAATTTATAATTTTTTTATTTCTGATTTTGTTTTCCCTTAACAATCCTTGCAACTGCCTAAAAATAACGAAAACAAATTTATTGCTCACTTCGTTTTTTTAAATGTTTCAAATAATATTCAGGTAAAATTTCAAGGAAACCCAACAACGCATTTGGCCGTGACTGGGAAATTTTTGAAAAAAACAGATTTTTTATTGACTAAGTTCCCAGTCGATATAAAATTGTTAATAAACCTACTCCTAAATCAAAGCGTTCGATTGTTTCTTTACGACTTCTCTACTTTATCTAAAAACTAATTTGTAAAATACTTTTTCCTTACGGAAGAAAATTTCTTACCTATTATATGTATTTGTTCTCAAGTAGGAACCTTGATGAAACTGTATGCCAGACTTTTGACTAATCCTGTATATTATAATGGTTCCTTACAAGACTAATTATTCTTAAGCCTACTATAGTAAGGTTTTTAGGCCCAGCAAAGCCGAGCGACCAAAAATTAAAAGGTTATTGTTCAAAATTGTATAACCAAATGACACGCTGACGTCAGACTGCTGCGACAAGTTATAACAAACTGTATGTACTGTGTCAGTGCGAGAGGTTTTGACGCAGAGAGAACATTGTATTGCTACGTTTAAAAGCGTTCAAAAATATCACAATATAACTAATACAAGGCCGTAGCCAGGAAATATTTTCAGGGGGGGGGGGGGGGGGGTTATTTTATGCTTGTCTTTTATAATATTATTTTATTATTTATTGTACAGTAACATTGCAAAATTAATTTGTAATTATTTTTATTTCACTCTTAGTATACGTTCACTGTTATATTGATTCTAATTTAGTTTCTTTGTTTTTTGCAAACGTTTGAAATCACTACTAGAATTACTGTAATTATATATGTTATTGCGATCGTGTTAATTCAAATAAAATGCCAATAACAATTTATAAGTAGTCAAATTTATGATTTTGTAACCTACCGGCCGTAAAACCGCTTAGAGTTGTCACAATTGTACCGTGTTTGGACTCAATTTGCGAGGAATAATTTTTAGAGTTCAGTAATTAGAGTAAAAATCAAGTAAAGTTAACAGTTAGAAAAATGTGATTTTGTAGCACAAGGGCTAGTTGGTGATTCATAGGAGAACCATTAAGCGGGTAGGCCGTGTGAGTGAGTCTGCGCGTGTGGGAGACTTTATGACTTAGAGCGCATGGATGTTTGTACAGACTATATGTTTAATTCGACCTTTGCTCCCATTTGAGATTTTCCTCCGACTCCCTGCGGGTATTACCCCTAAGCCGATCCAAAATTGTAATTGCTTCAAAATTGTTTTTGGTTGAGAAACGGTGCACTATAAATTGTTTTGCGTAATCTGCAACGGTTACAAAAACGACGTTCACATACTTTTGAGACGCCCTGTATAAATAAAACTACCAATTATTACACATTTAATAATAATAATAATTTTATTTCCAGATCTTGCATTACAATTTATTTACCTTAGATCTTTAACTTATGGCGTATCTATGTGAAATTAACATGAATATAGTATTATAATATTGTTTGGAAATTATACCAATTACCGCCACCAGTTATAGTTAATTGGTTTGTAATAAAAAATAAAAAAAACATATAAATATACAAAATAAATTCCTCACTTCTCCAATAATAACCAGTTAATCCGGTGCCACTGCAGCTGTGTGTGATTCGCTGTATCACTACTTCCAATAAAAACATAATACTAGTAACACAAATTTACATTTAGACATAAAATAAAATAAGAATACAAATTTTACAAGGTACAGACAACAATACAGATGAGGTGCCACGCATGTACGAGAAGAAGACCAAGATCAGAATCCTCCTCAACCCCACAAAAGCATCAACAAAGAGATCCGTTCCGTTCCTCCTCATCACTCGTGCACTCTAAGTAAATCCTCAATGACACTGAACGTAAACAGCCAATCTGTCACTTTCCTCAGAAAATTGTATAATTTACTAATTTGCTTCAGCTGACGCGGTAGGTGGTTAAATACTTTGTGACCTACAAACGGAAAAGAACTTCGGAACCAGGTCTTATTAGTATTAGGTCTTCTGACAAAACCTAGTGCATGACATCGAGTCCTGTAATATTGCTTGGTTTCATTATTACCACTTCTTTTATAAAAAGTTCTTAGTACCTTATACACAAAAAGATGTCTTAGGGGGAGTGTTTTATATCCGGCAAAGAGTGGGAAAGACGAAGAGAACCTGTTACTAAACGAAATGATTCGGATAAAATATTTTTGGGTTGAAATTAGTGGCTTAAAAGTTGTGATTGGTGCTCCACCCCAACACTCTGTACCACACTGTAAACGAAAGTGTATTAAAGCGTAATAGAGTGTCTTCATCAAGTCACCATCACAAATATTCATAAGAAAATAAAATTTTCTCATAATTCTTCTTAGTTCATTTTTAATATTACTTATGTGTGACTTCAATGTTAATTTATTGTCAAGAGTATTGATACCTAAATATTTGATTTCATCAGATTGCTCGACAGACGGACAGATGCAGCCCGTAACCCCAGTACACAAATGATGGTGCAAAAAAAAACTCTCCCGATACCTGTGTCCTCTATACCTCTATACTTTAATGTTGTACGTGTTGAAGATGATTAAATATTCCTTTCCCGGCATCAGTGAAGTGTATAAATACTATACTTATAAAGAAAAAAGTTAAGGTTTGTGTATTTATAGTAGTTTCGATTGACAAGCTAAATTAAACAAATACCCTTGCATGGTAGAACAGTAGGGCACGACTCTAGGTCCCTAGCTGACGCAACCCAGGTAGTTGCCCCAAAAGTGTGGCCGAATGTCCAATGTGGTCGAATGTCCATGTGGTCTAATGTCCTGTCACCGAAATTAACTATCTTGGTTTTCTACTCATTTGCAACCATACAGTTTGAAACGCACCGCTGATTCAACAATCTTAAATCTAAGTTAACATGTTCCTGGATTGCTTCCCAAGAGTTACCTACATACTGCAGAGCAATGTCATCAGCAAAACCTGTTACTATTCTACGAAAATTTTGCGGTAAAATGTCGTTAATAAATATTAGAAATAAAACCGCAGATAAAACCGAACCTTGTGGAACGCCCGTAGAGACTTCCCTTTCGCCGCTCAGACTATCTCCAACCCTTACACGCTGTACCCTACCCCTGAGATAACTCGCAAACCAGTCCAGATCAACTCCTCTCACTCCGGCCGCCTCAATTTTAAACAAAAGAATGTTACGGTCAACCAGGTCAAAAGCTTGAGAAAAGTCGGTGAACAGACCAGACGTTTTTGAATCATTGATCCAGGGGCGGATTTAAGGGGGCGCTTACCCTGCCGCCATATTGAATCTGATTCCCATAAGAGCAATGCTATAGAATAAGTAATTTTTTTCCGTTAATTCGTGGAATAAATTTAAAATTTTGGTTTCATTTTGAAGTACTATCATATGCGGATGTTGATTGCCGAATACATTTTCAAAACCCGTGTTATTGTTATCATAAACGTATGATATAAATAGTAAAAAATAGTAAACTTTATTAATTTTTTACTCAGTTTAAAAAAGAGATATTGCAAAAAACTTTAGCAATCAACACTCACAATCTATTTTACTTTAAGAAAAAAAATACAGCTTTCGTTTTTTGCCAAAAACAACACAAAAATATGCTTAATAGTGAAGGTATGTTTTGGTTATTTAACATTGAAATTGGTACCCAACTTCGCCGTTTTGAATGTAGAGAGCCGAGCCTTAAGGCTATATCTTGGGGGGGGGGGGGGGGTGAAGCAATTTGCGAGGGGATACTTCCGGGGGGTTGGAGGGAAAATTTAGAATAATTAGGAGTCAAAAAGTGAAAATCTGTGATCTAAAACTGCAATGTTGTTTCATACACAAGTGACTAAAACTATACATTTTTTAAACAACATTATGCATTTTGCCAACGGAAATTATTTAAAAAAATTCAAGTTAACGTGAGATGAGCGAATTTTGAAATAAAAACACGCACTCTAATAGAAAGAATTAACTGAAAAAAAATTAAAATTATTGTCAATATTATTAGGAAAATAATAACATACGGAAGTAATGTAATTTAAATATCACATTTCTTTATACAATAGCCTAAATGTCATATAAAAGTTGTTTCGGATTATGGTCAAAGGTCAATAATCCTACAAAAATGTAATCCATTACATTAAATTAGTGAACACGTTAGGTATCATAATAAAAATAGGTACACCTTTTTCAATTAATTATTAATATTTATTTATTACAACTGTTAAACATAGGCCTATACAATATTTACAAGATAAGCTTAGCCTTTCTCTTGGAATTAAGTTTTAAAAATCTGTCTCGGTGTATGAACATCAAGGCAAGTCCATTAAGCCGTTTCTCACCACATCTAGATCTTAAGTATGTTTTCAACAAATGAAGACTTGAAAAAGACCTTTTACCGCTGGCAATGCTGACTGGAGGTGTAAGAAGGCATTTGAGCATTGTTTTGATCAATGGATATGTAAACAAGATAGACAATTGACGAGGGGAGTGCGAGGCGTTGTTATGACGTTATATGTATGGAATGTTTTATTTGTATTTATAAAATCAAAATGAGAAAAATGTTTATGCCATAATTTATTTAGTGGAAGATTACTGTATAAAAATATTCACACTTCATCTTGCCAAGGGGGGGGGGGCCGCCCCTGCATTGATCGCCATGTAAACTCTGCCCACGAAGTCAGTCACGGCATCTTCCCTTAGTGAACCCATATTGTTGTTGGCTAAAGAATTTTGTTTTGTTTAGAAAATGTAAAAGTCTTACTTTCAAAATTTTCTCAATGACTTTTGAAAACACGGACAATAAGGTGATCGGTCTGTAGTTACCCGGCCCCTCTAAGTTTCCCTTCTTAAAAACAGGAATTACGATAGCCTGTTTCAACGGCTTCGGGAAAACACCGGTACTAAAACTTAGGTTAATTAAGTCGGCTAATATCGGCGCCATTCTGTCAGCTACATGCTTCAACAGCATTGCTGTTATTTTATCAAAGCCGGTCGACTTTTTTTTTAGATTTAGGATAGTGGCTTTTACTTCCGTCGCGTTGGCTGGCATTATAAACATAGACAATTCCTGAGATGCTAAGGTATTTAGTTGACGGCAAGAATTATTTACTACGGTTACATTATAATTATTACACAAGTCAACGAAATAATTGTTAAACTCAATTGCAATTTGTTCAGCATCTTCAATAACGGATCCATGTTTGTTAATAACGCGGATGATATTTGATCGCTTGTTGCCTCCGGTCAATTTATTTATCATACGCCATTGTTCCGACGGATTGCCTGAAAGTCTTCGAAACAATCCACTGTAAAATTAATTTTTTCGCAGGTCAAGTTCAGTTTTAATAGGCCTACATTTTTAACCGCATCTATATGTATAAAAGAGAAATACCACTCACTCACTCACTCATCACGATTTCTCAAAAACAACAGAACGGATTGAAATGAAATTTGGTATGTAGCTTCCTCTGGGCCATAGGTGCTCACTAAGAAAGGGTTTGAAAAAATTAGAAATTTTAAGGGGATTTGGGGGGTAAACATTACTAAATCACGATTTCTCCAAAATACCTGACAGATTGGAATGAAATTTGGTATGTAGCTTCCTCTAGGGCCATAGGCGCTCGCTAAGAAAGGGTTTTAAAATATTCGACATTTTAGGGGCGGTTTGGGGGGATAAAAGTTATTAAATCACGATTTCTTCAAAACTACCGAATGGATTGGAATGAAATTTGGTATGTAGTTTCCTCTAGGGCCATAGGTGCTCACTAAGAAAGGCTATGGAAAATTTCGAAATTTTAGGAGGGGCTTGGGGGGGATCAAAGTTACTAAAATCATAATTTCAGACCTTTTATTATTATGACAATAGTGCTTTTATTATTTAAGATCTATATATATAAAAGCCAAATACCACTCACTGACTGAACACTTAAAAAGAATACAATTACGTTAAAAAGACTGAAAATACCAACCACCACGGGCAACGCTGTACGGGTCAGCTAGTATTATTACAAGGACACTTTTTCACATGTGTATATAACTTTGTACGTTTTCGAATCTTTTTCAAAAGCCCTTCTGTGATCCAAGGCGTTATTGATTTTTCAGTCACGAGAATTTCCGTTTCTTTGCTCCTGTAACAAAAATTCTGTCTACCAACAAAAATGTGTCCGTCTCTTTAATACGACCCTTTCTGCACGAGGGTATTCCGTATTCAGTGAAGCGACTGAGGTATATAGTTTTTTATCGGGGTTGTACCGCTCAAGCCAAACGGCGAACAAAGGGCGGGGCTCTTCTTTCCTCTCCTCATAGGACACGTTCCTACAGTGGGGATACCGAACGCTTAGTTTTGCTCGAAACCGAATACCAATAATAGAATCATTTTTAAGCCGTGCAAGACCTGGAAATACGGCAAGTGTCTAAACCCAACAAGAAAGTAGTTCAAATAGATTATTCTACAATAAATAAGACAGTAACAGTAAATAAGTAACAGATTGTTGATCGGTCGGTGTGTGCGCGCGCGCGCGCGCGCGCGAGTTTATGTACTGTGAAGTAGGTCAATTTGCTGCGTCAACATTTGATCAAACCGGCTTTTAAAGTCCTGAATGTTTTCTCAAATTGCTCATTTCGTTTTAACACCAAGCTGAATTATTCAAATTTGGATTAAAATCCAACACGGCATTACCGTTAGTGACGAGTTCTGCAGACAAACCAGTTATTTTTATTAATTCATCTGTATTCGTTTTCTTGGAACTGTGCTTCTTGTGCTCAATATTCCGATTTGAATCACATCATCAGTATAACAATATACGGAGTATTCATAAAGCCACTTTAACCACCTTTATTATTTTTATTAAAGAAAATATGTTAACAAAACTTTGTATATTATCTTGTGTTGCATAACAGGACACATTTTTTGACGTATCCGACCCTCTATGATTTTGGGTGTTTAGGAGGGTAAGGGGGGGTTAACAATTTCAAATATAAAGGTAGGTCATGTAATGCACCATTAAAAGCTTATTAAAAGAGAAACAGAATGTCGCAAACTAGAGCTAGCGTCTTGCTTCGTTTCAAAGTAATGGACAATCAAAGTCCTGGAAAATTATAGCCTATATTTATCATAACATCAAAGCAAGTTATTAATTTGTTAATATTTAGAACTAGCTGCCCGATCCGGCTTTGCACGGATAGACAAATCGAAGTTAAATGTATATTAACAACAACAACAAAAAATAGATCAATAAATATATTACACTATGTATTTCTTATGGGTTTTTTAGTAACTTTGACCCCCCGAACCCCCCCTAAAATTTCGAATTTTTTGAAAACCTTTCTTAGCTGGCACTTAGTGCTCTAGAGGAAGCTACATACCAAATTTCATTCCAATCCGTTCGGTGGTTTTTTTAGTAACTCATACCCCCCCCCAAACACCCAATAAAATTTCGATTTTTTTAAAACTCTGTCTTAGCAAGCACCTATGGCCCTAGAGGAAGGTACGTACCAAATTTAATTCCAATCCGTTTAATAGTTTTGGAGTAATCATGTTTTAGTAACTTTGACCCCCCAAACCGCCCTAAGATTTAAATTTTTTTAAAAACCCTTTATTAGCCAGCACCTACGGCCCTAGAGGAAGCTACATACCAAATTTCATTGCAATCCGTTCAGTAGTTTTAGAGAAATCGTGATTTAGTAACTCTGACTCTCTCAAAGCACCCCTAAAATTTCGTAAATCAGTAAGATCAGTAAATATATTACACTATGTATTTCTCGTGGGGATTTTTAGTAACTTTGACCCCCCGAACCCCCCCTAAAATTTCGAATTTTTTGAAAACCTTTCTTAGCGAGCACCTAGTGCTCTAGAGGAAGCTACATACCAAATTT
>JAGFPH010000153.1:593429-606924 GCA_018207615.1 Philaenus spumarius
TGTCTCATTTCCAAATACTGTACACACGAGTAAACCAAACTCTTGATCCTGCCTAACTAGGATACCAGTACTTGTACCCAAGAAAGTATCCACTAGTGTGGGTTCGTATCGGAGGGCTACACCCAGGGCTATGTAAGGGCTGTCTCATTTCCAAATACTGTACCCACGAGTAAACCTAACTCTTGATCCTGCCTAACTCGGATACCAGTACTTGTACCCAAGAAAGTATCCACTAGTGTGGGTTCGTATCGGAGGGCTACACCCAGGGCTATGTAAGGGCTGTCTCATTTCCAAATAGTGTACACACGACTTAAGCAAACTCTTGATCCTGTCTAAATAGGATACCAGTACTAATACCCAAGAAAGTATCCACTCATGTGGGCTATCGGAAGGGTACACCTAGGGCTATGTAGGGGCTACCTCGATTTCCAAACTTACACAAGTAAACCAACTCTAAGTAAATTTAAGGCTTGGCAGTTTTCATCTATGTACCTGACTACCAATAAAATCAACTCTTAATTAATAGCGAGAATGATGACCACTGTACTAAATCCAAGGCTTGACAATTTCATCTATGGTACCTAGTGTATTGTCTTCTGACTTAACAAAATCGCCTCTTAGTTGCAAGACCGGATTTATGACCACGATACTAAACCTATGGACATGCGCTTTTCATCTGTGTTAGCCTACTCCTATGGTACCTAGTATAGGGTCTTCTAAATGCCAATAAAATCACCTCTTAATTATAAAACGAGAGTGATGATCACTGTACTAAATCCAAGGCTTGAAAATTTTATCTATGGTACCTAGAGTATTGTCTTCTGACTTAACAAAATCGCCTCTTAGTTGCAAGGCCGGATTTATGACCACGATACAAAACCTATTGTCATGCGCTTTTCATCTGTGGTACCGTACTCCTATGGTACCTAAGTATAGGTGTTTTCCAACAGTCAATAAAACTACCTCTAATTGCAAGGCAAGCATGATTACTGTTGCAAAAATCTTGTGGACGGACGGTTTTCGTCTATTGATAAATGTTTCTTCTTTATTAGTGGGGAGGAACGGGTAGTTAAAAAACTCCATATTCGAGATTGAAAAGATACTTAGATTCGAAAAAACACCTAAATTCACAAACAACGTAAATTCGATGTTTTTACTCTTGAATAAACGACTGCCCTTATCCAGTAAACACAAGAAAACTACAAAATGTTACAAATGTTTACTTCTGTGAAAAACTAAGAGGGTTGATTGGAAATGATAACTAACCGCAACTCGTCCATTCACCATCTTCCTCACAGCAGTTTAAAGATAACATCAGTAGCCAGTTAACCTTCGCCTAGGCAACATACGTAGTTCTTCAATTGTGTTTCGTGTACCTTGTTTTTGTGGGTAAGTAATTGTGTTTTCGACGACCTCACTAGTTGATAGGATAAACTTAGAACACAAAATCTCACAACTAATACGTTTATTAAATCAAACGCGTTTCAACGGTAAAGACGCCATCTTCAGTGATGCACGAGCTACAATAGTAAAACTATATATCTTCTCACAAGCCAAGCTCAATATTTATTTATATGGATGACCTCACTAGTGAGAGAAAAATAATTTTGAACATATAATTTAATGTGTGATTTATGTGACCGGAAGATGAGATAACCCCGAAACCGCGGTCGTCACAACAATATAGTCAAGGATTGGATAGACAGTGCAACAGGTAATTTATACCTATTTCAATATTGATTATTTTGTTCACAAATTATGTTTTCCTGCTGCAGGCAGTTTTGCCTTAATGTTCGATATATTTCTGACTAAATAAAACTAAGAAAGCAGATGTCCTAATTACGTTATTGAATTCACCTTATATTGTAAAAGTATACCTCAGCTATGCATGCACTTTGTTAGCCTTTGCCGTGCGTTCTTTACCTGTTTGTTGGCTGCAGAATGCAGGAGAACAAGTTCGGAACAACTAAGGCCACGAATAATATTTTAGTAGAACATTACAAATTAAAATGTACGCGGTCAATCCCATTGACACATTAATTGAAAGCAGGCACGTAGCCGGGGGTGGGCTTACAGGGCTGCAGCCCACCCCGAAATTTCATGATATAAAAATTTTTTTATTAGGATTATAAAATTGCATTGATATAGATGTACAGTACAAATAACTTCCACAATGGTGTAATTTTGTAATATGACGGCCTCTTACTTTATGTTTTCTGTTTTTATTTTTGACATGTAGGCCTACTATGTAATGCACTTAACGAATTAGTAGAATACAGTAATTGGAATTACTCTACCACCAGAATTGTATTTATCACCAGAAGTTTTGGTCCAGAACAGTTATGTAAACTTTGAAAAAACAAATCCACTGACTGCTTTTAGACATATATATTGTATTATCATTTTTACTTTCTCACTATACTACAGCAGCCTATAGAGAAAGTATAGTGATCGCAAAAAAAATCGATGTTGAAATTTTTGTTGAAATATCCATTTTGGGACCCCTTGAGTCCAAAAAAGTGGTTTTTACAAAATGTCTGTCTGTATGTTTGCAATATTTATGTATACAAGGCTAGAGAGAAAACTATTTGATCGATGTCGAACAAATTTCCACCAAACATTTCAATTAGGCCTGTATACATGCGCGAAAAAAGGTTTAAAATTTTTTGAAAAACAACCCCCGTTTTGGCCAAAAAATCAGTTATTATTTTTTTATAAAAAAATGGCTCTAAAGAATATTTGATTTTGATCAAATTTGGCTTATTTGTAGCCCTTAATGTACCCTACTATATGAAAAAGCAGCATCTTTCTAAAAATTCTCGTTTAGCTAAATAATAATAATAATAACTGATTTTTGGGGGTTTTTTTGGCCAAAAAGGGTGTTGTTTTTCAAAAAATGTCAAAACCTTTTTTCGTGCATCCATACAGGCCTAATTGACATGTTTGGTGCAAATTTGTTCGAAATCGATCGAATAGTTTTCTCTCTAGCTAATAATAATAATAATAATATTTATTAGTTCCTCTCCTACTTCAATACAATTATGAAGTCACAGTGAATCTGTTTAATAATTTAAATATGTTTGTGAGAACGTATGTGCCAGTTTCTGGCACCGTTTATTTGAATTCAATTACTTGAAGCTAGTAACACAGCTTATAAATGTGTATGCTTCTTTCGTGTGAGTGAACTAAAAAGTCGACTTTATATACTTAAAATTTTAATTTTTTTCCTCTTGATTTTGTGGGGTATTCCGTAAACCCTCCGGTGTGGTTTATACTATCAATCAGAATCGGCCCACCCCAAAACATCCTATCTACGGCCCTGATTGAACGCTAATAATTCTGAGTAGTTAAGACATATTGTTTGAAGTTTTATACATTTGAATAAAAGCTTATCCGCCTAACTACTTTTTACGTGTCCAGTAACTGGGTAACTTGAAAAGAAACATTCTCAAATGATGACAGACGTCGAAGAAGAAATTAAATCTGACTGAAATATGGCGATTTACTTTAAGACAGTAAATACACAGTTCAAATCTCGTTAACCTTATCGGTGATACGAACTGTGTTCAACATCTTCGATTCGACAAGTTGGGACCGTAACGTCCAGACGTTCGGACGTGCAGACGCGGTGCAGGCTAATATTAGCGAGATGACTACGTTTAGTATATTGTATCGATATTAAGGTCAACATATTTCCGGTCTCGTGTATAGATCAGGTTCTGGAATACCCCACTAGGAAAACCCTTGCCTTTCAAATCTTATATCGATAAGCCATCACATTTATCACAGCCTTCACCGCTGCCGACCTTCGGCAAGGGAAAGTCATATTGAATACTATGTTTCAACCGGAATTCGAGAAAACTTTATGTCGAATAAAATCTCTGAAATCGATTACATCCTTCCTTAATTTAATGTTCAATCGAATCCTTAATTAGATCGAACATTACGCTCGTAGAAAACTGGCATCTCAACTCGTACAATTAAAATTATAACAATACAACTTTGCGCGGGCTTTACAAGCCCTATTTGTAGATGAATATTCAAAGATATTTGTTTTCTATTTTTAAAGTAATGTAATAAGTATAAATAGTAGCAAATATATATAATACGGTAGTACAGAAATTCGAATAATATAATAATTTAAGAAAGATAAAACAGAATATTACTAATAACCGAGTAATAATTGGAAATACAACTTTTGTGTGAATATGCAGTTTTAATTATGTCGGTCATTTTAATTCCACTGTGTTGAAACTGAACTTCAATTGTAAAGTTATAAGGCTCTAAAGAGTATTTACTAAACTTATACTCCGCGGCCAAGGAATACCATTGACAAGCAATGTCGCGCAAGGCTTGAAGCCGATTCACCTATGAGTGGTGGGGTTGAAAACGTCCGACTCCCCTACTTCTGATCGATGTAATGGCTTCTAAAGTTTTAAAACAATGCATTGGCAGGGATATTTTTAGTGACAATGATAATTTTTTTAACCAAGACCCTGTCCAAAACCATTTTATTATGTTAATAAAAGCAGTAAGTAAGAAATCCTTAACTGTAAGACTCCATCACTGTACTAAATTGCTTAGCCAAAAAATGCACGAGCAAAAAGTTAGGAGACATTTGACAAAAGCAATTACCTTCTTAGGACAGTAAATATACTTTTAGATTTTTTAATTCTGGGTACAAGTGTTTTTAATTTTAAGGCCCGCGCACACCAAACGCGGGAAGCGGGAGCGACGCGAATTTAGTTCTAGGAAGTTCCCGCGCGTGACTGTAAAACAACGGCGGGATATGAGAGAGCGCACACCAAACGCGAATAGTTCGCGCGGGATCATGTCGCGGGATCGTTACTCAGCGTCGTCCCGCCTGGTTCGCTGCATGCAGCGTTTTCCCGCGCGAATAGAGCGGGAACCGTACAGTCACTAGTCACACAACAGGTGTCTACTCGTACTCCGTAGGCAGTGCTTTGCACTTTGATTGTGTAGACGTGTGTTTAGAGTAACTATGAGTAATTTAACAGAAATGTTATTAGAGTGTGTGTACACGTATCCAGTCCTTTATGACTTAAATAATAAGGACTACAAAAACATCAAGAAGAAAGACCGGATTTGGGAAGAGATTGGGAAAGAGTTGAAGGTACCTGGTGAGAACGTGTTGACAGCTATTTCTTTTGGTTACATTTACATTTTAACATCCCCTTGGATTCACCTTGGTGACGCCAGATGACTTGGCGAGCGACGAACGATGAGAAGGTAAGTACAACTGACCACAACACTGTCACCTTACCGACTGAGTTCGCCGCGAAACTTCCCGCGTTGTGTGTGCTCCACCTATTATATGGATATTGTGGTTTTATTTTTATTCTAGGGCAAGGATTGTTTTATAGTTTCAATTTTGAATAAAGTGTTGTTTAATTTCAAAACCATATAACTCATTCAGTTTCCTTGTTGTTATTGTTCTTATTATACAATTTTAATATATTACATTTTTTTATTAAATTATAATTACTCGGACCATGAATGTATGGTACAATATAGTGACGGAACAAGCAATGAATGACAAGACTCGTAGATACAATAGATTAGCGATGGTGTTGTCAGCGCGCCGGTTCACAAAACAATCAAACCAACTCGTCACTATACCACAGCCTACAGGCTAAACTAAGCATTTTACAAAGAAACGTAAAGAATATTTTTTTCTTTTTTGGTTGATTTTAAACAACTTTTACGCTTTGACAAATCACCTGCCCAAAAAATACAAAACTTTCTCGCTATGCCTAAATTTCATGTCATATGTCAAAAAACAACGTTGACTTTCTTTGTTTTATATTTTTTCCCGCTACATAAAATATATTTTTCTATTTTTGTTTGATACCGTCAGCACGGTCATAGTGTTTTATGCAATATTTTAAAATTTCAGAATTTTATCTCAACACTAAGTGTGTGTTCAAACGGTGTTAATGAAACGCGGCGAATTAAAATGTGTACCGGTCGCGGACAGAGAATCCGGTGTTTTCACCTATGAGTGGGCGTGGTCAGCTTCAACTCCCGTAATGCGTTGTGCATGGGCTTTGCCAGTCTATAGTATTCCTTGGTCGTTGCTTATACTCCTTAAATATAAAACGCAAATATTTCGTAGGATATCTTCCTTTTAGCTATCTGGCAGTTGGTTGTCCGGTGAAGCACATTTCTACCAGAAACCAGCCGATGTACCGGACCTGAGATAACTCACATTACGAGAACGACACTAAAATAGAGGGAGATACTTAAAAGTTTTGGGCGATCCACCATAGACTCGGGACTTTAGCGCTTCTAACTTGTAGACGACCCCACAAAGTATGCTTCTAATATTTATGCATCAGTGAGTGTTTACTTTTGCAGCTTGCAGCCCGTTAGGGAGTTCCCTAGATGCTGCTACCGCCCCCCCCCCCCCCAGGGTACGCATGCGGATCACTCTCGTTCACGGTACGGAGAGTGTATTGCCCTTCAGGAGAGCTTCGTTCTAGAAATATCGGAAGCATCAGACAGATTTGTTTCTCCTTTAATATTCACCAATTACCGGACGATTTAATTAAAAGAAAACAACATAACTCTCACGCTCTGCCTTAAGGAGAGGATACCCTAACCGCCATATTGAATCTGATTCCCATAAGAGCAATGCTACAGATAAGTAATTTTTTCCCGTTAATTCGAGGAATAAATTTAAAAATTTGGTTTACTTTTCAAGTACTGTCGTATGCGGATGTTGATTACAAAATACATTTTCAATAGCCGTTTTATTGTGTAGGGGACACTCAAAATTTCCGATTGCTTCAAAAGATACTTTGGGCTAAGTTAGTATAGTTCCCCAAAGGATATTTGTTTGTTTTAACAAACACAAAAGTTAAAGGGGGAGGGTGGGACTCTTAAGAAACCTGGTATTTTTATACATTTCTATTTAGAACTAAATTACAAAACTTTTGTACATTTTGAAAAAAATTACAGTAAATTTTTAATACTTTTTATGTAGGCATAAAGTTTAACTTTTTTTCGTTGCTGAACATTTTTTGTTTCTTGAGTAAATAACTTATAGTCTACAATTTTACATCAATAAATTTTTTAATTGCATATATGAATGCTTTGGACCTTTTCTATAAAAAAATCCACGGAACGCTTTTAGATTGGGATAGAATTACTATTTTTGGAGAATTTAAAAAAAAAATGCTTGCAAAACGCAAAAAAAAACTGCAAAATCTCAAAACGTTTTAACACTGCCATTTCTAGGGTTACGTATTTTGCGATATCTCGAGAGTGGTCAAGGTTTTGATCGTAAAACCTAAAACGGCGTGGTATTTCAGAACATATTTGTATTATACAGAATCCAATTTATTTCAAGAGCTTCTAAATAGTTTATTTCATATAAAGAAGCCAACTGTAACGGACAACAACGAGGCGCAGCTAGTTCCATATATCAAGATTAGCCATCCGATTCATCCGATAGTTGATGCACTGCAGTTGATTTATGGCTGTGTTGATGTCAAGATATTTTTAGCAGGTCCAAGGTTGGCAAACGGCAACAGCAGACCTTGTCTAGTGATCTTGCAGACTTTGTCCGTATATTCAAATTTTTATAGAGTTGCATTTGTCTAAGCGAATGTTGCGTTCCTGTCATCTTTCTTTACCAAGCGCCACATGTACTTATAATCCCAAAATTATATACAGCGTACATATGTATGCCACATTTCTCTAAAGGATGAATGGTACCATAGGCGCCCATACCTATGGGCTGAGGGGGGCCACGGCCATCCTCCCCTAGCCCCCAGGGAAAGGAAAATATGTATATTATTAATTACAGTCAGGCATTTTTCTTTAAAGAGATTAGCACTAAAATATGTTTTAAATATTATGTGCCGTTTGATTTTACATATACTTATTTTATTATTTACAAGGGTTCAAGCATTGTGTATTGAAAATACTCCCAATACGGGGGTTGGCGTGCGAAGCACGCATTGCATTGTGTATTGAAAATACTCCCAATAGGGGGGTTGGCGTGCGAAGCACGCAATGCATTGTGTATTGAAACTACTCCCAAGACGGGGGTTGGCGTGCGAAGCACGCAATGCATTGTGTATTGAAACCACTCCCAAGACGGGGGTCGGCGTGCGAAGCACGCAATGCATTGTGTATTGAAACCACTCCCAAGACGGGGGTTGGCGTGCGAAGCACGCAATGCATTGTGTATTGAAACTACTCCCAATACGGGGATTGGCGTGCGAAGCACGCAATGCATTGTGTATTGAAAATACTCCCAACACGGGGGTTGACGTGCAATGCACTGTGCGTCGGCCGCTTCTCATAGTGTTCAGTGACAAGCTCACATGTGCGTCCTAAGCAGTGAACATGTTAAGCCCCTGCCCCGGTCTAGCCCCTCCCTAGAAGATATCATATGGGCGCCCATGAATGGTACAAAAAAAAATGTTTGTTGTCGTGGGACCTCCGTTAGGAACGAATTTCATCACGCCTTTACTTCAATTCTTTTACCAGCCTTAACGGCAACATACACACATAATTTTAATCTTTCAATTGCCGTTTATTATTAGATTGTTTTTTATACAAATATTTACTGCTTCCATACTTTTAATGTTATTATAATAAAGGTGTAGAATTAATTATAACATCAAAGCTAAGATGGTAAACACAGTTAAATACGCTCAATAAACATAAAATGTTGCTTCATCAATCTAGGCCTAACCTAAAATTATTGCGTGTATGTTTAGTTTATTTTATCTGTCTTAACGGCAACATACATACCTTAATTTTAGGTTAGGCCTAGACTTAAGATTACTTTCTAGGCCTAACCTAAAATTATTGTATGTATGTCACCGTTAGGGCAGGTAAAATGAATTAAATACACCTACAATAATTTTAGGTTAGGCCTAGACTGATGAACGAACATTTGATGTTTACTGAATGTATTTCAGCGTTTGACGGTAATATCTGAACTACGCCCACGTTGCCTGACACTCCATAAGACCAATGTTAAATTAAAATCCAAATTTTTCCTTTATTTTTGATCGGAAAATTATAAACGATATGTCGTTTTAAAGCTATGGTCAATATGCGGGCAAATGACTTTTTCAAAACTAAGAAAAATATATTTTTTACTATTTATTAACAATTTAAAACATTGATTTTTAATAATTTTTTATGTTGTCACTATTAATTATAGCGAAAAACTACCAAGCCATTCGCATGAAGAATTTTGTCCCCAAGAGTTTGGTATTTTTTAAAAACGCTATTTGAACAATTGCGGGTTTTAAATGGATTTAGGATGAGCAATGTCCGCGTAACCTACCGCCGCTATAGGGAGTCGCAGGGTTGCTTTCTGTTTTACTAGAGCCGACCCTTAATTTAAATTGATGACCCCAAATACATGCTTCTTGAATGTACATTCATTGCCATAGCGACCAATTTTGCAACTCTTTTTCGTTACTCGAATTTTATATTTGTCGTTGCCACATCAACCAATCGTTACGCATTATATTTTCTATTTGTTAAATCTTACCGCAACCCGCGTTGAGGAATTTCGTTCCAATACTTTTTGATCCGAAAGGCTGTACTACAACGAGTGCCAAATATAATTTTCCAATACTGTTTTTGCAATTAGAAATACATTGTTAGATCATGATTGTATCATTGTTAGAAACGCCATTGAAATGAACAGGCAGTAGGCCTACCCCATTTTACAATACTTAATTTCCGTATTTATGGTGTTTTTTAATTAAATTTTACTGAATTATTTACTATAGAGATGTTGCTTCAACTCGATAAACAAATCACCTACTAAGGCTGGTACTAAGGCAGGTCTTATGTGAGTTGTATGACATTCCCAATAAGTATTGTTTTGATTGAGGAAGTTATAGGCAAAATTTAAACCAAAATTAGGCTTACATCAAATTTCGAGTTATTGTTGCACATCAGTCAGGGGTTTACTGGTGCCGGAACTCACCGGAACGCCGTCCCGGTATTGGTCCCCGGTAAATGGTCCTTTTTACGGTCCCGTCGACTTTTTAGCTAAGTCTAATCCCGGAATTTTCCAGATTGATAATTAGATTAAAAAACACGAAATCTCGTAAATTATGTTTTACTTCTTATTTTCTACGTGAACCTGTTTGTATGATGTACAATGTACAGTAACTATTTTTATTACACAATTATTGTAATCCAATATAACTTTAATTAATTAAAAGAAGAAAAAATACGATCATTAATGCAAAACTTAGAACTGATGATGTCAAACTGGGAATGTTATTTTTTAATATTCATACATTCTTATCAGCCAAGCCAACCCTCCGTAGCCGTGACACCCTACCGAAGAGACAGACTTGACCTTCAACGATCTCGCTCGAGTCTACAGTGTTATAGTTTACTTTCGGTGTGTAATAAAATTAGTTTTAAACAGTAGAGTAGCTGAGTAGCCTTAGAGTATTATTTTGTTTGTTCGTTTTGGTATCATATGAGAAATTAAAATTACAGTAGATATTTAGTTTCAAACATTTTTACATTAGTAAGTTAAAAAATGTGTGTACTTTTACATGTTTTTCTGATTTTTACAAAGTTTTACAGTGTTTACTTCACTTTCACTTCGTATATATGGAGCTTTTTTACAGCTTGTGTTCGTTCAGCATTTAAAATATATATTACTAAAGTTTGTTCCATAAATAAATACCGATTTCATATGTTATAGGTTTAATAATCGTGTTATTCAAAAACGTTTTTAGGTAACCGTTGGTAAAACTTTGACGTCTTTGATACACCAGGAAAATTTAAATCTAATATACAGTTTAAATATCATGCAAAGCAAAAGTGAAAAGATACAAACATATGCTATAAAAACGCAAATACATTATGTATATAGGCTAAATGTATCAATTTGATGGAGGGTTTAATATACATAAACAAAATTTAAAGGAGTTTAATTACTACAAAACCTAATTTTTCGTCAGGATATCAGGGATCCCGGGATTGAGAAAGTGGACCACTAAATCGAACTCACTTTTGACAGCATCGCGGAACGCTTTTGGTGTTGGTGTTGCGAACGACTGCAAATAAGAGATCTATGATTCAAAGTCGAGGCGGCCGAAAAGTTTAAAAACTAGCGATGCTTAAACTTTTATATTATTAACTTTTTTGGCATGAAAAAGTTTATAACATACTGTAATCAAAATAAGACAGAACATGATATAATTTGGACCACATTTAGCGAAGACATCCGACATTTCCTTGCTGTGTCCAATTGGACCAGGCAAACTAGCACGATTTCGACCCGAATAAATAAATGTTTGCCTACAGCTCCGATTTGGATGCAGTTTTCTGCATCGTGTTCAGAAAAATTATAGGAAAAAGACTACATATGACCAGTATTTTGAGAAAGCGGAAATGCATCACAGGTGCATAAAGTGCATCTAATAGTGCAATATTTTTTTGAAACCTCTAAAAATGGATGAAAAGCCACGAAAATCGTTACTCGGTGGTTTTTGGGGGCGCTGATCTCATTTCTGACCACGAGAAATGTCCCCGGTGCACCGGTGGGCGATGGGGGAAATTTGTTGCGACAGAGACTTGAAAATTTCCTCTGGGGGATTTTTGGGTATTGATTTCAATTCTGACTATGAGAAAAGCCCCCGAGGGCTGGGGGCTCCGAGGAGTCGGGGCTAGAGGGGAAAAAACGTAAGGTTTTGAAATATTTTGAGATGGCAGCTTAAAGGCATGATACTGGGGATCAGGCCGGTTGCCATGGCAGCTGTTTCGGCTTGTGCGAAAGTAAAGAAGAAGTCGACGATGATAATGGCGGCTTATAAATAATTTTGGAAATCAAAAATTGTGTATATGAAATTTTTTTATTTTATACATTACGTATGTTTCTATTTACTATTCCAGATTTTTTGTTACTAGTATAGAATAAACAGATTTTTGGAAAATGTATGAATTTATTGTTTCTATTTCCTTTGAAAATTTTAGTTGTCTTCTCCTTTTTATAAAAGATTATGAATATCGCCACCCACCCCTCCCTCCAAGAGCCCCCCAGGTGCACCAGAGCTATTCCGCATGGTCAGAAATGAAATCAGCGCCCCAAAACCCCCGAGAGGTAATTTTCAAGTCTCTTCGCAACTTCACTATTCCCCCCCCCTTTCCCCCCCCCCCCCCAGAGCTCCCCGGTGCACCGGGGGCATTTAGCATGGTCAGAAATGAGATCAGCGCCCCCATAAACTCCCGAGTACCGACTTTCGCGGATTTTCATCCATTATTAGAGGTTTAAAAAAATATTATGCACTTTTAGATGCACTTTATGCACCCGCTTTGCATTTCATATGTAGGCTTTTTTCCTGGAATTTTTCTGAACACGATGAAGAAAACTGCATTCGGGAGCTGTAGGCAAAAATTTATTTATTTTTCAGTACTTTGCCTGGTCTACATACTCAAGGAGTTTAGACGCCAAAATTTCGGAACGGATGTGTTGTCTGAACGAGAGTTATTGAATCACTTGGACGGATTACATTGGACTAAAATTAGTCAATTTTCCGGCAAAGCCTGGACATATAGGTTTAGGTTAAGGGGACTTTCCACGCCTATGTTACTCCATGTTAACTATATGCACATTTTCTTATGAACCATAAGGCTTAGGGCAATACATTTTTTTAATCACACTTTTTCCTAGAGCGCTACATGACATTTTTGTAAAATTTTATTTCTAAGTATTTTTTCTTTCATTTCAAAAATAATGTGAATAAGTAAGAGGATTTTTTAGAAATTCTCTTGTAGCGCACTAGTAGAGCATGTTATAAGAAAGCACAAAAGATTTGGCAACAATATCTTAACCAATTAGAAACACTGAAGCCGCAACCACAAGTTCGGTGAATAAAACTACACAAATAAACTGACACGCATTTATTAATATAGTTATTCTGGTTCCCTGATGTATATTGCGGTAACCAAGTTACCATCATCGAAGGGTTCTAAATCGAAACTATCGGAGGATTCTAAATCGAAACTATCGGAGGGTTCTAAATCTAAACTATCGGACCGTTCTAAATCGAGACTATCGGAGGGTTCTAAATCGAAACTATCGGAAGGTTCTGAATTGAAACTATCGGAGGGTTCTAAATATAAACTATCAGAGGGTTCTAAATCTAAACTATCGGAGGGTACTAAATCTGAACTATCGGAGGGATCTAAATCTAAACTATCGGAGGGTGCTAAATCTAAACTATCGGAGGGTTCTAAATCTAAACTATCGGAGGGTTCTAAATCTAAACTATCGGAGGGTACTAAATCTAAACTATCGGAGGGTTCTAAATCTAAACTATCGGAGGGTTCTAAATCTAAACTATCGGAGGGTTCTAAATCTAAACTATCGGAGGGTACTAAATCTAAGTTATCGGAGGGTTTTAAATCTAAACTATCGGAGGGTTCTAAATCTAAACTATCGGAGGGTTCTAAATCTAAACTATCGGAGGGT
>JAGFPH010000153.1:650779-667322 GCA_018207615.1 Philaenus spumarius
GATTTGCGGCATTGTATTCTACTAAATTAGACCTTTAATTTGATGCATAACTCAACCCACGCTCTCATTTAAGATTTTCTTTTAACTCCTTGTGGGCCGTCCCCCGAAGTGGTAGCGGCTCATTGAAACTGTGGTAAAATAGCGTTTTGTGCCCAGTAACAGTGTACCAAGTTATATAGTTCCATCTGTAACGGTTAAAAAAATATTAACCCGTTCCGGGACATTTCACCACCCCTGTATAGCAGAGCTTGACCTAACAATTCGTAACGGCAAAATCTTATTCACCGCCTGCAAACTTTTTTGGATGCCGTGCGCCTATAGAAGTTTTCACTTCAATAATCATTTGTTTATAAAGAGAAAGGTACTCAATTGCGACCACTCTTACACGGTCGAGTCGATGGTGGGTGGTGAGTGTACCTGTGGAGGTAACGTTGCCCATGCATGGTGCAGCGATGGGTCCAAAATGATAAGCGGAATAGGGGCAGGAGTCCTATATAGGTATGGACTGTCTCAGGCTATGGGCTAGTACCCAACGATCTTTCAAGTGGAAGTTGTAACAATCAACTTCTGTGCCCGAAGAAATCCTAAACAGAGGTTTAAAAGAACTATGATTAGCATTAATAATAATAATAGAAAGTGTTTTATTTGAGACATAATATCATTTTAAACCAATTCCGTTTCAACTGACACTCATTCAGCTATGGTCCGTAGACCGCCTGCTGGGTTGGCGCTCTTAATTAATTATTGAACTACACACTTACACAAAAATGGTGTAACTAAAAAAAAATCAAACACGAGTTCCAAAAAAATAACAAAATTGCAAAGAATAATAATTATTGGCTATGTGCTATTATAAAAGAAACCTAAAACTAACAATCACATAATTTATAAAACTAAAATAGGAAAAACAAAATTAATTGCATTAACAAAACTAGAATAAAAAACTTCTGCAATAACAATGGCTGAAAAAAATAAGCACACACATGATATCATTCTCAATATAGGCCACCCAATTAAGAAGAAAACTCGACTTCCTAAAACAAAAAAGTAAAAACCAAATTTTTTTTCAAAAACCCACAATATTAATAAAATGAAACTACAAAATCACAATTAACCTGAAACTTAAAAGAAAAACATAACATATAAAAGCGAAATACCACTAACTCACTCACTCACTCACTCACTCACTCACTCACTCACTGACTCACTCATCAAGATTTCTCAAAAACTACCGAACGGATTGAAATGAAATTTTGTATGTAGCTTCCTCCAGGGCCATAGGTGCTCACTAAGAAAGGGTTTGAAAAAATTCGAAATTTTAGGGGGGTTTGGGGGGATCAAAGTTATTAAATCACGATTTCTTCAAAACTACCGAACGGATTGGAATTAAATTTCGTATGTAGCTTCCTCTAGGGCCATAAGTGTTCACTAAAAAATGTCTCTAGGGCCATAAGTGTTCACAAAAAAGGGTTTTAAAAAATTGGAAATTTTAGGGGGGTTTGGGGGGTAAAAATGACTAAATCACGATTTCTCCAAAATTAACGAACAGATTGGAATGACATTTTTTATGTAGCTTCCTCTAGTGCCATAGACGCTCGCTAACAAAGGGTTAAAAAAAAATTCAAAATTTTAGGGGGGTTTGAGGGGATTTAAGTTATTAAATCACGATTTCTTCAAAACTACCAAACGGATTGGAATGACATATTTGGTATGTAGCTTCCTCTAGGGCCATAGGTGCTCACTAAGAAAGCGTATGAAAAATTTCGAAATTTTAGGAGGGGTTTGGGTGGATAAAGTTACTAAAATCATAATTTCAGATCTTTTATTATTATGACAATAGTGTTTTTATTATTTAAGATCTATATATATATATAAGCCAAATACCACTCACTGACTGAACACTTAAAAAGAATACAATTACGTTAAAAAGACTGAAAATACCAACCACCACGGGCAACGCCGTACGGGTCAGCTAGTACTATTATAAAAAATCGAATGGTGTCTGTCTGTGTGTGTGTGTGTGTGTGTGTTACTCAATCACGTAAAAACTACTGGACGGATTTGCATGAAATTTGGCACACATATAGATCATGACCTGAAATGAGACATAGGCTAGAATTCATTTAGATTTAAAGGTCGAAACAACCCCTAAAGCAATAAATATTTACTATTATACATCCATTAAGACTAGAGACCTGGAAATTTATACATTTATTTCTTACAAGATTTAAATGAAAAGTAAACCATATTTGTATTTTTTAGTGTACTGCTAAGGGGTGAAAATGTAACAACCCCTAAAATAATACAAATAATTTATTATACTTCCCATCAAGCTAGAGAGCTGGGAATTGGTACATTTATTTCTTACAATACATATATACTATGCAAATCATAGTTTCATTTTATAGCGTGCTGCTAAGGGGTGAAGATGTAATAACAACCCTTAAAACAATAAACATTTATTACTATGCGGCGAAACTTTGGACCGTCTTCGAAGCCACGGGTACCTGCTGGATATCATTATAATTAATGGTCGGCTCTTGTAAAACAGAAAGCAACCTGCGACTCCAGCGTAGCGGCGGTGGGTTACACGGACATTGCTCAGCCTAAATCCATTTAAAACCCGCAATTGTTCAAAAAGCGTTTAAAAAAAATACCAAACTCTTGGGGACGAAATTATTCATGCGAATGGTTTGGTAGTTTTTCGCTATAATTAATAGTGACAACATAAAAAAAATATTAAAAATCAATGTTTTAAATTGTTAATAAATATTAAACAAAATGTTTTCTTAGTTTTGAAAAAGCCATTTGCATGCATATTGACCATAGCTTTAAAATGACATATCGTTCATAATTATCCGATAAAAAATAAAGGAAAAATTTGGATTTTAATTTAACATTGTGTTATGGAGTGTCAGCCAACATGGCCGACCCTTAAACTCGTTTACCAGAAACCATCGATACTGCCACGCTTGTCTCAAATATTTATAGAGACTTAGCCAATCTCGCCCGTTGAAATACGCAACGAAGTCTTCATTACTTAACACTTTTTTCTAAAACCTTACAAAATTGAGCACCTGGCAACAAAATGATAAACGGTTTCATCCTCAAGTGTATTACACAAGGACCATATATAATTTGTATTCCTTACCCAAGGTTTAAAATTCAAATCTATTTGCTCCGTCTGGCTTTTATAACCCAACGAATTATATTCATATTTTAACTATTATTAAGGTAGCTTCTAATGCCAAGTTCAAGGTCGAGGACCTTGTATTGTTTATGATTCTGCGCATTCTTTGCCCTAACCAAACAGTCTGCCCACCAGCTATCTCTCATCGCCTTAACAATAAACGCCAGCTGTTCGTGGACTCTGTCCGAGGAAAAAAAAACATCAATCCCAAATTTCCGACCAAGGGTTTTCCACTCGCGACACCAATAAACGTATCTACCGATCACCTGCCCAGCGAGATTTGCATTATCTCTGATAGTGCCACTGAAATCATTCACCTCCAATCAAAGGTAGTTCGGGACTGCTTCAAAGTAGTGAATGAAATGGCTAGGGCGAACGATGTCACTAAATACCCGCGCCTGGTTACGCCTTGCAAAAGTTGGGGACGGAATTCCCTTCATCGGCCCAGAACCGTTCTTTATCAGGCAAAAGGAATGCGGCTGTAACCCGGACGGAACAGTGTCGGTCCCATTACTGGCCTTAGGCTATCGAAGATGTTTATCAGCCTCTAAAAGTATAAACCTGGAAAGCTTACTAATGGGCAGAAATGATCTTTAGCGGATTGCAGGACTTCGACTGGTCACTGCCAGGTAAGATACCGCTTTAAAACATGGGGTTGGTTTCAGAGGACTCTTGTCGGTTCCGCTCAACAACTGCGGTGCGATTGTGAAGCTCTCGCTCGCAGGAACTAGAAGAGCGTTTTTTAGCATTGAAGAGTTCACATATGTTGCCTTGGCGTATGTGGCCTGGGAAGAATGTGGGACGAACACATACTAAAGGGACTGTTTTCCACAATAGATCCACTATCGTGTGGGAAACTTATAGTCTCCTTTATCCATTTTTTTTAAAGTTTGATGACTTAGTTAAGAGAAATGATCATCCAATATTGTTTGGAATGTCTGTCTCTCTCTCTCTCTCTCTCTCTCTCTCCCACTCTTCAAAAGTGATATATATGCAAGTTTTAAAATCACGAAAATAGTTCGTATACAAAATGAATTTGTAATTATTTTTATTTTACTCTTAGTATACGATCACTGTTATATTGATTCTGATTTAGTTTCTTTTTTTTGGGGGTACGTTGGAAATTTTCAAACAGCCGCCATTTTGAAACTCATTATTGGATTTGATCACTTATTCTTTTTGAGATATATCATTATTAGTTTAAACTTCATGCCAAGTTTGAACTCAATCAGTCAAACATTTCTCTAGATATGAATTATTTTGTACAAAAAATAAATTGGCGGATATCTGGAAAACTAAACGTTTTAGGACATACCTTCATATGACCTTTTTTCTTCTTTTTTGTATGAGAAATCATATCCCAAAGTCCTGATAGGTGTTATCGTACACCCTGTGTATATGTCGGGTAGGGAGAGTATTCATGTCTGTGCCAGAGTGAATAAAGGCTCTGGCCGCCACAGGCTATACACTTGGTTTATCCTCCCAACAGTCCCAGCATCCCATCATCTTCTCTTAACCCTTTATAGTTTGGTGCCTCTGAGTGCACGGACAAAAATCTGAACTTTCGACCAGACGATTGGTGTCCTATCCAATAGAACACTTGCAAAATATCTATTATTTTGATGCGTAAGCTTTATTGATAAGTTAGTCATGTGTCTACGATCCTCATTTGACCTTCAGTGTGCGATAAACTACATTACAAACAGAGGTCAACACAGGTCACTTCACTTCAGGACACGGACGACTACACAACACAGCAGGACCCGGGGTAGTGCCTTCTTCTGTTCTTCTCGAGACATCCAGTGAGGTTTTGGACGGCCTTGAAGTTCCGAGGATGGTTTTATCACGGGGAGCGCTTCACATCGAACACGAGTAACGGACGCACACTCATCGTCGCTGGCGGGCGCCTTCATTGGGGAGTTCTCCTGGTACCTGATGTCGGTTACTGCGGGCAGCGAAGTCATCCATACAATCCACACTTCTTCGACGGACGATCACTACACAACGCCGGCGGACTCTTTCTTCCGGTCTCCCGTAGTCCGACTGTCGGTCGGGTTGCGGGTAGCTATTTCTTCAAGCACTAATTCATTCCATTATCTTTTTCAGTCAACTCTTCACTTCAGAACTCGAGTCGGGCCTTCATTGTGGCTCCGGGATCCCTCTGCCAGTGATGTTTAGGTACGGGTCAAGCTGTTCTGCTGCCGGCCCGGTCTCGGGGAATGATTTTCTCACGTTTCTTCTTCTGTTTCAGCCCGACTTATTCACTTGTTCTTGGGATCGTGCCTTCATCGGAGCTCCGGGACCCCAGTATGCCAGTGATGTTTTAGGCATGGATCTTGGATTCCGTTGATGGCTGGTATCGAGTAGAGACATCTTCATGCCGCCACAGCCATACCATTAACCGATGATTTTGTTACGTTTAAGATTGACTCTTACAGTCATTAGGGATATTCTCTAGACGCTGTTACACCTCCTCTGTGAGCAGTTTGGGGAGAGGGGGATGGTTTAGTGGGTAGTGGGTCCGCGCGGCAGCGGATCGAGTCCCACAGTACCTCTCTGGCTGAGAAGTCTGCGTAAGAGCATAAACAAAATTTAAAAAAAACAAACAGAGGTTGCACTGTTCCAAGCTATCTTGTGCAAGTGTCCCATACAGTAGGACACCAACCACCTGGTTCCACTGACTGAGAACAAAAATTTGTTCTTCTGGATACTTTTTATTTTTTTTTTTTTAATTTCTAGCTTTTTATACATAAATAAAATCTAAATTAAGTGATAATACAATCTTTTATTTATAATGTGCAATGTACATTATCCTATTTAAACTAAATATTGATTGTCAAAATGGATAAATTAATGACCTTTCACATGACGCTACACGACAACTTTCATTGTTATTTTTAGTTTTCAATAAACTCTTTCATGATTTTACGATAAAAAAACTAGATAATCTTGAAGTACATAATCTTACCTTTCACTAATTTGTATGAATTATTTAAGATTAATTTTTGGCTTTCGAGTTATTTGGCTAGAAATCGGCATGCAGCAAGTGAACTTAAGGGAAGTCGGCACCTTTTTATGTTCAAAAAATGCAAAAAAATTATTACTGTCTTAAAAAATTCTCCTATTTTTCCTGTTTATAAAAATATATTACACTATCTATGAAAAAATACTATATGTATGTTTAAATTGCATATACCCATATACAACGGAATGCGCTCAGTTTAAAGTGACTTGATTGTCATGTGGAAACAATAAAATTACAAATTTTATGTAGGCCTACTTGATGAATATTTTTTTTCTCCATCTGGATGGATTTAGGTTGGTTACAATGTATAGGTTGGTCACACTGTATGGCAATATCATTAGTTTGCAGTCAGCTGTTTAGCAGTCATTATTATAGTATCTAGAGTTGTTTAATGTGAGTAAAATGTTTAAAAGCGTTTTTCCGAAACTTTAGTTTTTTTAACTTTAGGTACATTTATTTCTAGAAGTGTGATACCTACAAGCCTGATATTTTGCACACACCTTTTATACTACCATACCAGACTACCTTAGCAGATTTATCATGATATGTTAATTTAAACCTTTGTAATTAATACAAATAATTAAATTAAAATTGGGTTTTTTATTTGTTAATATTAACAAAATTTATTTTCATAAACTATTTAATATATTTTTATAATTCTGCTACAGTAAGTTAAGACATGCTTGCTCAATAGCTGCAAAAAGTTTCATGCTTATAGTCATAATAGTTACTGAGATAATGGTACCTACAGAAGGGTATGTTCTCCCGTTTAATTAACATTGGAGAAGTAATAGGTACCAACTCCCCTAATGATTTTTTTTAAATAAAAGGTGTATTTATGTGTTTATGAATGAATGTTTTTTCCCGTTTGGTTTTCCATTACTATGTAGTGAAACGAAATAATTTTTCAAAAAAATTATATTGTTAACGAAAGTCTTCATTGTGGCCCATCTGGTACAGTTCCTCCACCCAGTGGAAATCTCGGCTATGGTGGGGTTAACAAAAATAAAAAGTGTATATATAAAATGTGATACATGCGCCATTGTCCTTTGTATGCCAAATTGTTTCAAGGCTTTCAACGAGAAAATGTTTTAATCATCTTTCTAAATATTTGTTCAATGTTTTTTTAAAATACTTTTAAAGATATTCTTATTTATAAGTTCAGGTATTCATGGTGTTATAAGTTAGATTTAGTATTAATGTAAACATTTTCAACAATCATGAAGTACTTACATCTGTTAGTTCATAGATTTTATGGTTTCAAGAGTTTCCATGAATATGGTATTTTTAAGTTATTTATAAGTTTTATGTTTTACAATAATGTATTGCCATCTGTTTTATGCATCAATTGCCATCTGTTTGATTCTATGTGATATTGTATAAGAAGTGTATAAACGAGTTACATCATAAAATACTTTATCTTTCATTGTTGGCATTTTATACGTTATTGTTGGATACTATTTAGTTCCTATTTTTAACTTCGGTTTGTCCCTATAAGTAAGCTAAATTAACGGATTGTATTCATGAATCTATAATTTCAAAACATTTAATGTATTATTAAATAATAATAAAAATTTTTATGTACATCGTTATCAGAATTTTTATACACAACCAATAGACATTTTGTTCCAACTTTATTTGTATGTATTTTCCTGTATTGGTTAATCTTGCTTTCAAGGTGTACTACCAGGAATTACACTAAAACCTCAAGGCAAGAAATTCATAGACTAGAGCTGAGATGGTCGGTGTCCTATATGAGGAAGGACACCAGAAATTGATGATTATTAAGTTTACAAAAGGGACATTTGAAACTATATCCAAATTTAATGTTTGTTTCGTGCCTGTAATTGGTATAACAAAGAAAAATAATAATAATTAAGAAAAAAATAGGTGTGCATTCAGAGTTTCAGCAAGTGTGCTACGAGTAATAACACCAAACAAATGGTTGAATACTTCGATTTTGAGGCTGACCTATAATACGATCATTTTAATGTTAAAATGAGTTTTAAATCGGTCAAATGCTTAACACTGCGTGGAATTCTAACCTCAAAATCGCTTACAGTTTCCGAATCGCGTTAAAATTTGTAGCGATTAATTTTTCAACAAGGGATATAGTATTTTTGAAAACTTTCGCCTCCGAAATGCACGTCTTTTAGGGTAAAATAATAATAATAAGAAAAAATATCTCCATGGTTTCATTCGAAAATCATACGTTCCGCATTATTACACAAATCGCTGTACTACATTTCGATCCAAAGTTACTCTCCACGGATGGCCCAGCTCAAAAACTATAAAATACCGACATTTTACCGTTATTTTATTTTAAACTGAATATAAAATTATACTTTGCTCCAAACTACTAAAGCGTTTGTGAATTCGTTTACAAGGAGCGTGATTTTACGAAACACAAATTTGAATTCATACATGAATAAACTGCGATACGCAGACCATGCCGATTTTTACGGACTACTTTTTTTTAAACCTCTACATTTTTAGGTCCAAGAGTGTTTAGCTTACTTCGTAATACAATAACACTAGGGGAGACCCCTGAGTGCTCCGCACGCCAACCCCCGATGGAACCTTCTAAAAACATATGTTGTGTTTTATTTATAACTAGCTGGCCCGACCCGGCTTTGCACGGATAGACAAATCAAAGTTAAATGTATATTAACAACAAATTTATCATATCAATAAATATATTACACTATGTATTTCTTATGGGGATTTTTAGTAAATTTTACCCCCAAACCTCCCATAAAATTTAGATTTTTTTAAATACTCTTTCTTAGCGAGCACGTAGGGCCCTAGAGGAAGCTACATAATAAATGTCATTCCAATCCGTTCGGTGTTTCTTTTTAGTAACCTTGACCCACCCAAATCCCCCTAAAAATTCGAATTTTTAAAACCCTTTTTTAGCGAGTACCTAGGGCCCTAGAGGAAGCTACATACCAAATTTTATTCCAATCCATTCGATGGTTTTTTGTAACTTTGACCCCCAAACCTCCCCTAAAATTTCGAATTTTTTAAAAAACTTTGTTAGCGAGCACCCCCCCCCCTCCCAAAATACATACCAAATTATTTTAGCTATGGGAAGCTACATACCAAATTTCATTCCAACCCGTTCCACGGTTTTAGAGAAATCGTGATTTTGTAAATTTGATCCCCCCAAACCCCCCTAAAACTTTGAATTTTTTAAAACCCTTTCATAGCGAGCATCTATGGCCCTAGAGGAAGCTACATAACAAATTTCATTCCAATCCGTTCGGTAGGTTTTGATAAATCGTGATTTAGTAACTTTGACCCCCAAAAACCCCCCCCTAAAATTTCGAATTTTCGGAAATCCTTTCTTAGTGCTCGTCTAGAGCCTATAAAGAGTATTAGTGCCAAATTTCATGTTTGTAGGCCTTGTGGTTTTGGAGAAACTGTGATGAGTCAGTGAGTCAATGGTATTTGGCTTTTATAAGTATAGATAAAGGTGTAGGATTAACAATAACCTCAAAACTAAGATGGTAAATCATGCTAAATGTTCAAATCAAATTATTTCGTATATTTTATAACAGCAGTTATAATAAAGGTTAAAAGAACCAGTGAGGTGTACCACTTAAGCAAAAACCTAACCAAAAAGTTACTTACTATCAATTGCCGTATATTATTAATAATTAGGTCTACTATATGTCTTATTTATTTTCAATTAGGATGTAACATAGTTTTTTCTTATTTTTAAATTCCTTAACGCAAGTTTTTATTGGATTGTGTGTGTTGAAACATGTGTTGGTTCAGTATAGGCCTAACTTAAAATATTATTTTGTACTAAAAGCACGAAAGCAGTGCTAGATTAGTTTGTTCCTTATTGTAAATAGCTGTTTTGTATAGAAAAGGTTTTTAAATTATTATTATTACTATAAAAATAATTATTTACATCCGCGAAAGCAGCTGGATTAGTTTGTTTCTTATTGTAAACAGCTGTTTTGTATAGAAATGGTTTTTAAATTCGTTCCATGTTAATCTTGTGGGGAAAACCCGACCTTTGAGATTAACTTACGCCATTAAGGATGAGAATTTTTGACATCAAAACCTTATCGCAAAACTTCGAAATGAGACCAATTTTTTGACAACTCAAACATTAAATTTGGTCCAGAAATAACGGAGGAGTTGTGTTCACAAAACACTGCTTCACGTATTATATACCAGGATATCTGAATAGTTTGGTAAAGTTTAAAGTGAGGCAAAGAAACTGTTTTTTAAATTAGACAATGTTGAATAAGGAAGTTTAAAGTAGAGCATACAGAGTGTCCACTTTAACTGGGCAACCATTGGGATCTCCAAAAGTGCAAGATGTACAGCAAACTTTAAATGGGGGACTTACTCCGTTGGATCACCGTCTCGGACGTAACCATCTCTCAAGGGCACAAAATCCCCACACTCAAGGACTTCATCCTAAAACTAACTAATAGAGTCAGCCACAGAGCCGAAGGGTCTCGCTACACACACATCCAACAGATCGTCACTGATCCAGCACCTCCGCAGGGCAAAAGAAAACGTCCCTTATGTCTGATTTACGAACCACCATGAGTATCCAAAAATCCAAGTTCAATTCTTAAACACCATACACTTTCGTAGCTAATCCCAGCTTATTCTATAGATTCACAATCTCGTTCCAGCACAAAATTTATTCCAAATTAGTCAATATAATGTTCAATTAAGTCACTTTTCAGTTTCAGATAAGCAGTCATTGTTTTTAAACAGATGTTATCTCTCATCTGGACTACGGTCTTGCTAATTTGCCAGGACCGATCGGTCGGTGTTTGGCGACGCATGCCACTCGCATCTCGAGTTAACGCATGCGCAGAAACCACTCTCTGGACTTCATTTTGCCATTTGTTTTGTTTAGTCAGTGGAAAGTTTAAGGTTAATTTGTGTTACACTATAGTATGTTGAATTTAAAAAGCTCATATGGTGTTCTGAAGTCCTTGATTTCCCTTTGACGCAAGCAATGGAAATGCAAGTGATTTCCTTTTTCTTTGTGACACTTAAAAAATGTATAGCCTATTTATTGCGTAGGCGTGATAGGCTACCATTATCACCCTTTGGGCGCAAGCAATCAAAATTAGAGTCCTTATATTTTTCTTCATCACTCACTTATAAAACAAATATAGCAAATTTCAACTCTCTAGCGATATGAGAAATTATAAGAATGTATATATTTATTCAGGGGTGATTTACCCCGAGATAATATAGGCTTCGCACGCCAACTCTATTAATAGGAGTATTTTCAATATACAAGTCATTGCGTGCTTCGCACGAGAACCCCTACATTGGGAGTATTTTCAATACACAATGCAACGCGTGCTTCGCATCCCAACCTCCATGTTGGGAGTGTTTTCAATACACAATTAGTTGCGTGCTCAGCACGCCAACCCACGTACTGGGAGAATTTTCAATACACAGAGCATTGAGTGCTTCGCACGCGTATGTGCTATGGACGCACACGTGTGTCCACTTTAAAATTTTTGTGATTATTACGTAGAAAGGTTCAAAGATAAAGTAGTTTCTACCCATTTAGACTATACTTAAATATAAAAAATAAAAGGTCAGCCCCTAGCATAGGAAATACGAAATTTGCGTAGCAGTACCGTCCCCTCCTTCGGCAAAAGGAGTCCAGGAATATTTTCGACCTCCCCAAGAAAACTTTTAAAATTTGGGAAGCCAATTTGGCCGTTTAGGTGAAATATTAACCCACACAGCATTGAGTCTGTATCTTTACACCGTCAGTGAATACACAAAGACCCATAGCACTCATAGAGGCGGCGCAAGTAGTGACCCAGTAAAAAATAAAAAAACTCTTGTAAAAAATAAAAAAGTATATGTAAAATCAAACGGCACATAACATTTAAAACGTATGTTAGTGCTAATTTCTTTAAGGAAAAATACCTGACTATAATTAATAATATACATATTTTTTCCCTGGGAGGTAGGGGGGCTTGGCCCCCTCTGCCCATAGGTATGGGCAGGGGAGGGCTCGGCCCCCCTCTGCCCATAGGTATGGGCGCCAATGCATGAGCATTATATTCAGACTATCTTAGTGCACTCAGGGTGATTTACATTTACCAACTGCGCCTGCTCGTAAAATTTACCTTAGGATTGATCATTTAAGCCCATTTTATTAGGGGATAATTAGCACCGAAGTTTAGGTCAGGTATTACGGTACAAGTATTGAATGGGATACGGGACAGTTGGTTACGCGGACATCTCGTTACACTTTTGGAGCCAACTACCTGAATTTGGCCCGACATTTATCTCACAAATATACAGAGGTTCTGAAAAGTATTGAGACGGTTTAATATGTCCTAAATAAAGAAAAATTGAAGGTAGATGTGATTGAGGAACCTACTATATATGTAAAAATACTGTTTTATGAAGATTTCAAAAAAATTATCCGCCATCTTGAATGTAACTTTGTTTTTTTTAAATGGGAATTCACCTCAGAGTGAGGCGGAAGCTACCGAGGGTCAGCACGGCCGACTGGTTTCCGCTCTACTCCGACCGGAATTTAATTTTTTTATAGTAGCGTTATGCAAACTTTTTTTATTACAAGAACATATAAAAATAAATCACATAACGTTGTGTATCACGATCGTCTGTTTATTTTGATACCAAATTTGAAGTAAATCGGTAAATGTTGAGTAATTAAATATTTCTTAGTTACATTAAAAGTTATGCCATTTATAACATATGGTATAAATAACATATGTTATAAATCATTGCGTATAAAATATGCTTTGAGGGGAATCCGAGTGCGCTGCCCCAAATAATTTGTTTTGAATTCAAAGGCCTAAAACACCCTTTTAAAATAAAAATATGGGCCTCAGCTAGGAAATTAAATTTGTTTGATGTTTTTAGCTGTCAGTTGTTTGGAAGTTCTAACACGTTTAAAAATAAGGAGTTCGTTCAAAGCTCCTTACTAGACTCACATTTCATGTAAAAATAATCAAAGTATATTTAGCTTCCAAACTTGTAGATTCGACAATTATGATTGAAATTTTCAAGAAATGTCTGACGCCGGACGAATTTTTGTTTTCATTTCTTCTGAAACACGACTTATAATTTCTGTGGCACTAAATCTGGAGCGCAATCCAACACAAATACCACGCCATTTAGCTTTAGCTAAAAATGATCCGAAATGACTTTTCATTTTTCGCTAGGTAATATGGCCACCTAAAATTTTCGTATTCGATTTCAGGTGAGAAGATTTATTTGATGTTGTCATAAACGGTTTCAATCGATTCCGATTTCGAATTTGCAGTTGTGGTCACTCCTACTTCGTGACTTGCCGATTGTTTGTGTAAAAATATTTTTTTCTTGGTAAGTAACAGCAAAAGAACACCACTCTTTTGAAATCGCTGTGCACTACTTTTTAAAAGCACCGTGATGGGAAACTTCCATGCATACCGTACAGCCTAATTTATCATTTTGGCTATCGAGCCAAGGAAACATTTTTTTCTTTCGAACGCACGTTTCCCTACTCAATAGGGAGGGCCAATTTGTTGGGCCCATATTACTGTCCTGTTCAACGTTTAATTCAATATCGTTGTCGGCGCACATAGATGAACATTTGATTTTACTTACATTAGGCTGATCATTTGTGGCATCCACAGATAGGTTGGTGTCAGTATTCAGTTTTGAGATGGTCCTACACAAAACGTAAACAACAGTCTTTTGATTTCAACTTTCAAGTTTACAACACGATAGTCTCCGGCTGCAACGAGGGGGGGGGCAAGGCCAACTCTGCTCCCCCTTTACGATCAACTAATACCATCTCTTTTACAGTACGTATTCGAAGATGGTTTATGTGACTATTATTAAATACAACTAATAAGTAATTTTGGGAGCCAACAAAATAAAAATTGGAAAAAAGCAGTGTGGGAACGTCAATCCCTCGAGTTCTTGTCCCACTACACCCATGAGAGGGGGGTTTGTGTGGTGTACCCCCCCATAATAAAAAAAAAACGTATAGAACCATATTTAACTGTAGAAAATGTAACGTATCCTAATGAGTTATTGAACAAACCAAGCTCTAAAGTGAAGGATTTACGAGATATTTGCAAAATAACTCGAAAACACACAGTATTTAGAGTACACCTTTCACCCCATCCCACCTCCAAACCCGACGTTATTTTGGTGCAGAGTGTTAACCACATTTAGAGCAAAGGGTCCATCAAACACTCAACAACATGTCTGCTGAACTGTATTATCAAAACATACCCCCGTAATGTTAATTATATACTTAAACAAATAAAAGAGCACTGTGGCGACAAAATCACACTGATTTAAATAAAAACCCGAACCACAAAACAAGGAGCAAAAACTATAACTAAACAACTAAATTGTAAGTTAAGTTTAATACCTTACCCTTATGTACATTTCGATGACATGGTCATCATGTTAACTTAACTTACAATTTAGTTGTTTAGTTATAGTTTTTGCTCCTTGTTTTGTGGTTCGGGTTTAATTATATACGTTAATCGTCGAGAATTTTGTTTTGTTTTTTTCAACCACACCTACAGGAATACCGTACTTTACCCCCTCCATATCTCCAAAACTATTGATCGTATCATAAATACGTATAGAACCATTTTTGTAAATTATTTAACGAACTTTAAAAAGTTATAGAACAAACTAAGGTTTAAAGTGAAAAAAAACATAAAATTTTTACTTAAGACTTTTTACCACATTTAGAGCAAACAACTTCCATCTATCAGACCTTTGTTTCTTTGGATTCTCCAGTTTAACTCTAATTTGACCGTACTACTTGTTAAGACTTTTCGTTTTAAAAAAGGAATTTTAATTTTATGTTTTTTTGAATTTGTGTTAGTATTACGCGAACGTTCGATTTAATCTGTGCCACGATCTTAAAACGTATTGAAGCAAGTAAGCCCAAAACACCACTATCCGTGGTGTCGATGACCTGGGAAATTCATTAAAACTTTCATGTGATTTCAACCGAAACAAGTCGATGAGACGTGCAAAAAATCGTGTTATCCGCGAAGTTAAGAGATACAGTATATATACAATTGTGCGAACGGTTCCTTATACTGCTACGTGGAAGCCGGGGGGGGGGGGGGGGTCGTATACACAGACTTGTGTTAAATTACATTAAAAAATTGCGTCGTACCAAATTGAAATTATGGCAATGTGGTATTAATCTATATATAATAAAGCGAAATACCACTCATTCACTCACTGACCCACTCATCACGATTTCTCAAAAAACTACCGAACTGATTGAAATGAAATTTGGTATGTAGCTTTCTCTAGGGCCATAGGTGCTTACTACGAAAGGGCTTAAAAAATTGGAAATTTCAGGGGGTTTGGGGGGTAAAAATTACTAAATCACAATTTCTCAAAAATTACCTAACAGATTTGAATTAAATTTGGTATGTAGCTTCCTCTAGGGCCATAGGTGCTCGCTAAGAAAGGGTTTAAAAAATTCGAAATTTTAGGGGGGGTTTGGGGGATCAAAGTTATTAAATCACGATTTCTTCAAAACTACCGAACGGATTGGAATGAAATTTGGTATGTAGCTTCCTCTAGGGCCATAGGTGCTCACTATGAAAGGGTATGCAACATTTCGAAATTGTAGGAGGGGTTTGGGGGGATCAATGTTACTAAAATCATAATTTCAGATCTTCTATTATTATGACAATAGTGCTTTTATTATTTGAGATCTATGTATATAAAAGCCAAATACCACTGACTGACTGAACACTTAAAAAGAATACAATTACGTTAAAAAGTCTGAAAATACCAACCACCACGGGCAACGTCGTACGGGTCAGCTACTAAACGCCGTACGGTGTTATATTCTCCTTCTTATCATCTACTGAACCTATTTTGAGAAATTTTCCTTAATTCGTCTCCGCACTCAGTGCTTAGTAAAGTTATAAAACCAAAAAATCGGATGACATATTCCTTGTTATTATTTTATTATGAATAAAACATTACCTACATGAGCAGGCACGTATAAGTGTTTGTTCCTTAAATACCCAGTTCATGGTCGGGCTAAAGTCGCCTGACGGGGAAAACCTGAATTAAACGAAAAGAAAAATAAATACAAAAGATAGTTTTAACACGTGATGTCTGATTGTAAAACTTAGTTTTTTTTGTGCGACTGAATTTAACTATTAGCCCATAATCGATTGAGGAGGGACAGTTTAAAATAATCGTATGTAAACCTCCTTTGATGTAGGCCCTTTGATTTATTAGTTAGCAAACATGTAATACGTAAATAAAAACTATCAAAAATCAACATGAAATTATTTGAAAATTTC
>JAGFPH010000153.1:694201-704469 GCA_018207615.1 Philaenus spumarius
TCCTATGGCCCTAGAGGAAGCTACATACCAAATTTCATTCCAATCCGTTCGGTAGTTTTGAAGAACTCATTTTTTAATAACTTTGATCCCCCCAAACCCCCCTAAAATTTCGAATTTTTTCAAACCCTTTCTTAGTGAGCACCTATGGCCCTAGAGGAAGCTACATACCAAATTTCATTCCATTCCGTTCGGTAGTTTTTGAGAAATCGTGATGAGTGAGTCAGTGAGTCAGTGGGTTTTGGCTTTTATAAATATAGATAAGACAAAAGCACATAGCCTTTAAGAAAAATTTAAGATGTTTCACAACTTTTTAGGTTGAAAAACGGCGTCCGAAACACGTTAGTACGAACTGCATATTTTTGCTATTTTACTAGGAATGCGGAAATGATTTTCTCGATATTAGATCGTATAAACGTGTATTTATATTTTGATTCGAAGGATTTAAACAAAACAAATAATAAACATCTGTAGCTTTCCTACTCTGTCGGACCTTGACTTGGGGATCATCGTGTTTACGGTAAAAGTCAACAGGCGGCAGAAATAGACGATGTCCAAAGCTGTTCATGCGGTCAAGGCAGATGGACGATAGATAAGACACGAGCCTCTTTGACACCTGCGCAGTAATGACATGTTCGCACTCGCCACTCCCTCCCTCTCCCATCGCCATCCCTCCGTGTATTATGTTGAGACCACATGCTCTTTGGAATTACTTTATAATAAGAATAGTCTTGCCATTCTTCCACTCAGCGCCGCGCCGTGCCCGATTCTTGCTGACCGACTTGACCGTCCGATCGTTCGAAGAATATCAAAATGTCGACGAAAGTTACTTCGTACTTGGCGGAATATAGTTATACGGTAAAACTTAAAGATTTGTCAAAGTATTTTAAAATAAACGGTACGAGGAACTGGCACATACTTTCTCACAAACATATTTAAATTATTAAGCAGATTCACTGTGACTTGTAGGGTGGGGTAGGAGAGGTGAGTTTTTATTAAAGTTGGAGATTAACGAATAAATATTATTATTATTATTATCTAGAGAGAAAACTATTCGATCGATTTCGAACAAATTTGCACCAAACACGTCAATTAGGTCTTCATAGATGCACGAAAAAAGGTTTTGAAAAATTTTGAAAACAACCCCCTTTATGGCCAAAAAAACCCCCCAAAATCAGTTATTATTATTATTATTAGCTAAACGAGAATTTTTAGAAAGATGCGGTTTTTTGCATATGGTAGGGCACATTAAAGGATACAAATAAGTCAAATTTTATCAAAATCGTTAGAGCCGTTTTTTTATAAAAAAAACTGATTTTTTGGGGTTTTTTGGCCAAAAAGGGGTTGTTTTTCAAAATTTGTCAAAACCCTTTTTCGTGCATCTATACATGCCTACTTGACATGTCTGGTGCAAATTTAGTTGAAATCGGTAGAATAGGTTTCTCTCTAGCTTTGTATACATACAGACATACAGACATACATACAGACATACAGACATTCAGACAGACATTTTGTAAAAACCACTTTTTTGGACTCAGGAGGTCCCAAAACGGATATTTCCACAAAAATCTCAACATCGATTTTTTTTTGCGATCACTATACTTTCTCTATACTATAGTATAGTGAGAAAGTAATAACCTAGCAATACTATCCTAACGAAAAAATCCGCTGAACATTTTTCGTAAGACAAGTTGTGCTGAAGTTGTTGAAGAAGGGGTAAAAGACAAATTTTAATTTTAAATCACTCCACATTTTCGCCGCTATCGTTTGGGTATAAAATAAAGTGTAAACAAAATTGTATTTCGATTAGAAATTTTCCGATCTTTGATTTTTGACACCTACTCGAGTACAAATTTGTCACACTAAATGGGGTGGAGGGGTTGTGCCATATGGATTTAGAGCCAGAGAGTTTTTTTTCAATCGATGTGTCAAAATCTACCCTTAAAACCGAACTAAACTTCTGAATCTGTCTAATCTTATTAAACGAGCATTTCTTGTATAGTTGTATATAAATTTATTTCTGGGATCTCGCTAACGGCTCTAACGATTTGGATGAAAATTTGCGTGTAGGGGTTTTTTGGCGTCAGGAATCGAATGCGCTAGGTCTTATGTCTGCAAAAATGTGCTAAGTAGCTCTTTTCGCCTATGTAAACCCTGAACTTCTTTTCTATACCACCTTTGAAGTCACTAAGTAGGCGAATAGATACAATCCAGATGTTTTACAAACAGATGTTAATCTGTTAATTTTAGCTCCAGATGTTTATATACTACTAGCTGACCCGTACGGCGTTGCCCGTGGTGGTTGGTATTTTCAGTCTTTTTAACGTAATTGTATTCTTTTTAAGTGTTCAGTCAGTGAGTGGTATTTCGCTTATATATATATATATAGATCTTAAATAATAAAAGCACTATTGTCATAATAATAAAAGATCTGAAATTATGATTTTAGTAACTTTGATCTCCCAAACCCCTCCTAAAATTTCTAAAATTTTCATACCCTTTCTTAGTAAGCACCTATAGCCCTAGAGGAAGCTACATACCAAATTTCATTCCAATAGTTCCGTAGTTTTTAAAAAATCGTTTTTTAATAACTTTGATCCCCCCAAACCCCCCTAAAATTTCGAATGTTTTCAAACCCTTTCTTAGCGAGCACCTATGGCCCTAGAGGAACCTACATACCAAATTTCATTTCAATCCTTTCTGTAGTTTTTGAGTGAGTGAGTGAGTGAGTGAGTGGTATTTCGCTTTTATATATATAGATTCAACAAACAAAAAGCATTAACAATGTATCAGGTGGTATAATTTTCAACTTATATATTTATTCAAACACCAAATGTAACTAAAACATTATTTTTGCGCTGTTATTAACCGTTCTGAAAACATTTTCACCAGTTTCCTCATTTTTGTATTTCTATAAAGGTAATATAAACTATCCAACGATTGTAATTATTATTTGTTATTTATAAAATACATAAACAATATCAAATATGGCATATTCGTTCGACAGGTTACATAACCTACATGTACCTTTAGAGGTTTTTGGACGTCAGTATTCGAATGCGCTAGGTTTTATATCTGCAAAAAAATCTCTAAGTAGCTCTTTTTATTTTTATTTTTATATTTATCCACATATGTACATGATATTTCATTAATAAATTTACATGGATTATCTAGTCACCTAAATCCAGTAGCGGTGACTAGGAAAAAAGAATATAAAACTTATAGAACTAATATTACAGTCCACAGAAATATTTATATTTTACTTTCGTGCGGCATTACTATGATGCCTGCTCTGCGCAAACATTATGTAAAACAAAACACAACTAAAACTATTAAACTAAACAATTAAGAACTAAACAACATAAATATCTTATAAAAACACTATGTACATCCAAGTCTGCGCCTAGACACCCCCAGAAAATTCTCAAAAGCAAAAGATAATCATTTCAGAATATTAGTTATACTATCTATGTTACTTGTTTTAAATAACCAATCTTTGGATTTATGTAAAAATATTTTTAATGTTTCACAGGTCCTAATTTCCTTTGGTAGGCAATTATATGCCTTCGGACCTACCGCCAAAAGAGAATTTTGAAAAACCTTTCTAGAGGCCTTCGGTCTCCTCACATGCAACAAAGAATGACTTCGCGTACTGTAGTAAGCGAGGTCATTGTCATTACTGCCACTTCGAATGAAAAATATTTTTTAAACTTTAAAAATAAATAAATGTTTAAGGGGTAAAATTTTTAAAAATTCAAAAAGAGGAAAATACGGCTTACTCTTAAATAAAATAACTCGTACAAAATACTTCTGCGTGGTCACCAAAGGTTTCAATGCTGATTTGCTTGCACCACCCCAGCATTCAATTGCATATCGCAATTGGGAATGAATTAACGCAAAATAAAGGATACGTAGCAGCTCTGTATCACAAATTTTCCTCAAATAATAAAATTTCGAATATTTCGTCTGATTTTGGAATGTATATATTTGATATGTTCTTCCCAAGACATTCTACTGTCCAAATAAACACCAAGATATTTTATTTTATTTACATTTTCAATAGACTGGCAAGAACATGCTGTATGACTTACGCATAATACATCATGATAAATTAAATTTTGTTTAAATCCTAGACCTCTTAAATCAAAATTAATATATTTAGTCTTTTCTATATTAACAACCATCCCGTTCACGTTACACCAATCCCTTAATACAACCAAATCGTGTTTAATATACTGTTCGTTAAGATCCCATTCACTATTGATATATTGCAAAGCAAGGATTAAAGGACTTTACTTCTATCAAAGAAATATAAATTATCCAATTATTTGCATATAATTCGAATTTGCAAGGTCAAACACTCGAATTTATCGGCGTGTACTTAAGATCGTCAGCTTTCATGCACGGCATGTTATGCGTAGCATTCTCCAGAGTTAAGCGACCAACTTCGTTAAAAGTACGGCATCCAAATGAAAATCCTCGACATACCCGCAATATACTATGGAAGGAAGTATTTTAGTTAAGATCCGATTTAGTCATGATAAAACTGAGTGTATTCGAATATAAACGTAGTAATAGATCAACTGTAAGAAATTACTATAATGTAGCAGATATTATATTCTAATAAAATGTTAAACTAATTGCATTCATGTTTTTTTACGTAAGATTGAGAAATATTCATATTTATTCAGTATGTGATTCGTATTTACATACATTTTCCTAAAAAAAAGTGAGCTCGGTCGCCCTTGTACTGTTAATATAAATGCCACATATTTTGTAAAAAATTACTGGGTCAAATGATTTACCGAAGTTTGGTCCGAAGTTCTCTCACTTGAACAGAATTATCTGACAACTATTACACCGACAATATTTAAACTAATTTATGTAAAGTGTTTATTTTTTCTTTTTGGGCTGTTCCGGGACTCCAGTTCGAAGATTTCTTTAAACCAATTCGCGATGCAATTTAACGCTGAAAACATTCATCAAGAGAAAATATCTTCGCTAATGTGGTTTTTTGAGCTTACAAACAAATATATCTAAGGTTGCTTTAATCCACAGCAAATCGTGTGTAAATCGTTTAAGAAAATACCTGTACCCTTTGTTCCGGGTCCCCTAGAGACCGGGCCTCTGTGCGGGACTGGAGAAACCCTCCGGCATGTACGGTGGTTAGCACTCTTGATTGGTTAAGCGGGATGTTTCCCAAATAAATTCCCACGGAGATCAACGGAGGCTGAGTGTCCGTTTGGTTCTCTTACCCAGACGTACTCTCATTTAATGAATCTCATAATTATTTTTGTTGAATGATTTGTTAAACTCCTTTTCCCAGTTTCGTTTTTTTTTTAATAATTCATGCCAACAATGAAAACAATTTCTTTCGAGTTTTTAGATAAACTTGTACATTAACTAATCGTATTAATTATTATTATAATATGAATTTTACGAGGGTTGGCGTGCGAAGCACGCAATGCATTGTGTATTGAAAACACTACCTGCAACGAGGGTTGGCGTGCGAAGCACGCAATGGACTGTGTATTGAAAATACTCCCAATACGGTGGTTGGCGTGCAATGCACTGTGCTATTTTGAAACAACAATATGTTGTAGTGGCTGCTATTAATTGCAATATACCGGTGTCCAAAATGTCCTACCCTCCCTTAAATTTGGAACAAGTAGAAATAAATAAATGATCTTCGGGCTGTCTTTATGTGACAAAGGGAGATTAATTATGGTGTAACCGACCATTTCACCACTTACCCCAAAATTTGAGAGGGTAATTCAAAAATCTTAAATAAAAACCCCCATCAAGTGATACCTCGTTTTAAACGGTTTGATAAATGAAGAGGGATGGCACAAATTAGAGGCCGCTAACTTAACCCTATCGAAAATGGCGGCCTGGCAATAATTATTTTGTAATTATTTTTTTAAATTGTAATTGTATCCTAGCATATTTTATGACCATATTAAAAAAAAAGGTATACAACAAACTATTCAATTTAAAAAAATAAAAAACAGACTATTTTTTATTTAAAAATAAAAAACAAGAAATTTGAAAAAAAATTAAAAATCGTATACATTTTTTTAATATATTTTTAAAACACATACTTATGGTAAATACTTGAGTTGTACTACATATTTTTAGTAAAATTCAAAAGTTTTTTTCTCTATGGGTTTGGTGGATTAATTAAAAAGCCACACTGTCACTTATGTATCGTCAAATTGACTATACTTACCGAATGCTGGCGCTTGAGCAAACCGCTACTAACCTGACGAAAAACATCAGTACCCGGTACATCTTTGTTTAACACGTTCACAGCTAAAGACGCACAAGTGAGTTTGACACTGAACACTACGAGAAGCGGCCGGCCGACGCACAGTGCATTGCGCGCCAAACAGCATATTGAGAGTATTTTCAATACACAGTGCATTGCGTACTTCGCACGCCAACCCCCTTATTGGGTGTATTTTCAATACACAGTGCATTGCTTACTTCGCACGCCAACCAGCATATTGGGAATATTTTCAATATACAGTGCATTGCGTGCTTCGCACGCCAACCCCCGTGTTGGGAGAATTTTCAGTACACAGAGCATTGCGTGCTCTGCACGCCAATTTTACACATATGTGCTTTGGACGCACATGTGCGTTTGCTTTAAAATATTAGTATATTAATTAATTAATTAGTATTAAATATTAAAATATTAGCAGTGAACGTGTTAAGGGTGCGGTAAAAATCCACTAGTTCGTTTGAAGGACGAGTCACATTAGGAAGCGGTGTGGGAAAATGTTTTTTTCTCCACTTACGCCCTTTCCCCACACCCCCGGCCCATCGAGCCATGGCGAGGCCAAGTGCCTGGATTCACGCCGATATTCTGTAAAACACGCGAGCTCAAGAAAACAAGGATGCGTACTACTTGTAACAGCGAAACTGTGCAACTGACATCTGTGGTTGAAGGGGGGAAGGTACTGAGATGGGAGTTAAGAATTATTTTGTCAGATACTGAAATTTTGCAAGTGGCGCATCGTCATTTTGACGACGCATAAGTAATCCAGGGTTAAGTAACAATTATTTATTGATGTAAAGATTAAATTTGTTGTAGTTGACATACTTATTTATAAATTCCATTATCAGATCTAACATCTCTTCCAAGCCACGAAAACAATGTTCAATAGAAAGTTTAAGGTTTCGATTTAAATCTTGCAAAACAAATATAAGCAATAACTTAGCGTACCAACCAAGTATGAATAAAAAAAGAAAAATAGAACTAAACTTTTAATTTTTGACTAAAAATAAATCATCAATTCCTATAAAAGCGAGTATACGTCCTTACGTACATACATCTGTACGTACGTGAGTAACATATAATATAACATCTGATTTCGCCCATCATCTGTAATACAACAAACCCAGTGTAGATTATAGTTTGGGGTTATGTTTATAACTTCGATCGTTATAATTTCTTGTGAAGTTGATTTTTTTAAATGTGAGTTATAGAACTAATGTACTGTGTAGTACTGACGAGTGTGGACCTGAGATTTGCAGGCGCTAAGACTGGTGCCGTTGGCCACGGCTGTACTAGCCGCGTCACTAATACGTTTTGCGGAACTGTCAACCCTCCGATTTCTCAGAAATGCCGACTTTCAAATCCCAGTGGATCAGCTCGGTAACACTCTTCAAACACACTTACTAAGTTTTTAATAAAGACAACTTACGTGTTTTCAAGAGAAGAGATGCAGACCGATGTTTTTAGAAATGCGTTTAAAACAAGCGACAGGGCGAAACCAATGCACTGTGCCTTGCGGGTTGCGTTCTTTCCAGGTCCACACTCGTGAGTACAGCACAGTATGCTATAATGTACGTTATTATATTTGCTTTGAGGTTATAAACTGTGTATACGTACAACCTTTTATCGTCAATGTATTTGTTTATACAAATTCAAAGAAGAGACACCTATCCGTTTAACTTTGAAAATATTCGTACATCTTCGTATAACATATAAACATTTCGATTATTAATTTGATCACTATAATATTAATAAGTTCTAAATCGTTTGATCTATCAATATGAAATAAAAAAACAATTAAAAGGTAGTATTTTTATCTTTCTTTAAATATATAATAACGTCTTTAAATAAAAATGTTTAACAAACAGGCCTACAGTTTTATAATCCTTATTATTGTACACATTTACCGAGTTAAAAATCCCCGTCAGCATAGTTAGGTAGGCCTAGATAAATATTCCTTAATGTTGTTTTTAATAGTTTGTTTTCAAATGATGTATTTCTGATGTGTATCTAATTAAGCAGACTGATTTTTCACAGGGGCTATACATATAAATAAAATTGAAGTGTGTGTCTGTGGTTTTGAAAGAAATACTTTTTCTAAGCTCATGTGGTTATTCACACTTTACACTTTACCAAACCTAAACATGCATTTTTTAAATGTTTTTTCTATCTGTTTGTTCGTCGGGGCTAATCTCCGGAATGGCTGAACCAATTTTGACGAAACTTTCAACTGCGTGTAGAGGACTTTTCAGAGCGTAATCTGGGCTACTTTTTATCCCGGAAATATTTAGAGTTCCTATTCAAATATTTGTGATATTTTAAAGTTACGGACAAAATTAGTGGTTTACGAACGGACGTGACAAGCGACCATTACAAATGAAACAACCGATTTGGATCAAAAGCTTAACACTTCGACAAGCTCGTTCGTGTTTTAATTTACTGCGTACGCTGGTTTAACCATTAAATATGTATCAAAACAGTTTGCAATAATGTTAAATGTACTAGGTGTTAACACACCTCAAAACCTGATTTGAAATTTGTATTTAGTTTGGGAGTTGTGAGTAGCAAACCGGAGGAAAACGGGATTTTTGCGATTATGGGACTCGGATCTAAAATCGTTTTTTTAATTGCGTGTAATGGCAAGGCACAGTATTTACCCGATCGACCTTTTATTTATTAAATCACATCTGCGAGCGAAGCTAGTTTATAATATAGTAGACTATACACGGTGGTAAATTATTTAAAAATGTACTGCAATCTATAAATATTTGATAATAGGTAGTGAGAAATTACAAGTCGATCTATTATTTAATTCAAATCTATTAGTTGTGGTAATTATAAGCCATTTAAAATATACCAATTACAAGAATGGTTTTAAATCTACAAAATTTAGTCAACCAGCTAAAATACTCTGATTTCCTCGGATTTTCGGTATAAAAATACTGATTTCCTCGAGATCAAATGGTATTAAGTAACAAAACCAGATACATCTTGCTGGTGGAAATAAAACCCTTCGCCCCTCTAAATAAATGTATAAAATATCTTGGATTTATATTAAAATCTACTTATAAATACCCAAACTAAATCATTGGTACAGAACTACATAGATAATTTGATCGATTATTGTTTTTGTTTGGTTATGTACGTTTGGTACCTCTACTTAACGGTAACCAAAAAAGACAGGATTTCCATTGAAGTACTTAATTAATTGCACTGATATAAAATTAAAACACACTGATTTAAATAAAAACCCCGAACCACAAAACAAGGAACAACAACAATAACTAAACAACTAAATTGTAATTGAAATGTACATAAGGGTTACGTATTAAACATAACTTACAATTTAGTTGTTTGGTTATTGTTTTTGTTCCTTGTTTTGTGGTTCGGGGTTTTAATTTAAATCAGTGTGATTTTGTCGCCACAGTGCTCTTTTATTTGTTTAATAAAATTAAAAGAAAAAAAATGTTTACAATTTTACTATTCAATGTTTGTTGCTGAAGCATTGAACAATGTTTTTTTCCTTCTATTTTTTTGTACTGTTTGCGGCATTATATTTCAAATATTTCAATTATTCCTACTTTTGTATTTTATTTTGTAATGGTTTTAATAATCCAATATTACAGATTTGCTTGATTTCCTGTATCACCAGCGTATCTGTTACTACAATGGAGATAGTAATAATATCTTCATAGTACGTAGGCCTACATTCTACATGTTTATGTCGGAAACATGCAACCTGATGCCTGACACGAAAGCAAGACCTAGGTTATGAACGCACATTTTGCAGCATGCAATGAGGTGGCAAGGCCGGACCTAGATCTGGGCCACAGAGACTGAGTCAGCCTAAAGTCCTCAGGTATTTCCGTTTTGCAAGTAGGACAAGATTCCAAGCCAAACCGTACTTTCTTTGTATTTTGTATTAAGAAGCAAACGTTATAAATCAACTCAACTCATTGTTTCTGTAATGCAATTTGCATAGGAAACTGTA
>JAGFPH010000153.1:728587-741240 GCA_018207615.1 Philaenus spumarius
GTTTTTTGACAAAAACAACACAAAAATATGCTTAATAGTCAAGGTATGTTTTGGTTATTTAACATTGAAATTGGTACCCAACTTCGCCGTTTTGAATGTAGAGAGCCGAGCCTTAAGTTAAGAAAGTGGGATTTATCGATACTATTTTGTGCTCGAATAGAAAAGAAAATTATTGTTGTCAAGTGTCAACGTTCGCAACAAGTAAGTGAAAAGTTCAACTCCGAAAGAGTTTTGAGAATAAATTTTCCCAACTTTTGTTGCTGCGGCAGCACTCGCTGTCAGTTGAAAAATGTTACTCTGATTATTATTTCCATTATAAAAGGTGTTTATTTCCTTTTCATAAATTCAGTTATGTGGTAAACATGATAAACGTTTTGTAAGAAATTAGAATTTGTTTTAATTTTATTATACTCAAAATAGGTTATAAAAGCTATTTAGAGAGGTAAACTTACCGGACTCCTGGTAAGTTGGGAAATCTGGTAAAAACTGTCGGGAAATTTGAGATTTTACCCACCCCCCCATAATTTGTTGTAACAACATCCCTGTGTATGTGTGGGACGTTTTTAAAGAAATTAAAAATGTAAACATAGGTCAAGTATTACATAATTTTAAAGTTCTTTTAAAAGTAATCTTATACAATTTGTTGTTGACTTACTTAGTCCCGTTTCAAGATGGCCACCATTAAAGTTTTTGTATTTTTGTTGACTTCCGCTGAACAGATTTACTCTCAGAACTCAAAATTTTACCTAACATTGCTAAATATATACCCTTTAAAATAATGTTTAAGTTGGGCATTTTTCCAAAAGTTAAGTTTTCGGAAACGTACAATTTCGTGGAAATGAAAACGTCCACATTATAAAATTTCAAATGATAATATCGGTCGGGTGGAATTCAAATTAGTAGGATTTTAAAGCTGAACATTTTTTAAATTCAAATTTTATCTCCAACCATTGTATGGCCCTTCTTTTTTGTTAAAAATTTGAAGTGCACAGAAAACAAAAATAAATGTTCTTTAGTTATTAAATTCTTAAAAATAAAATGTAATAACCGGCAAACAATCACAGTCGTGATAGTTCAAAACAAATAATGCTTGGCTAGCTTTTTCATGTTTCACATTTTTTTAATAACCTCCTTAACATGGATTATTTAATAATCATAATATTTTATTTTCCTAATATTCCGAGCCGCATTTCCCATTAGGCACAGTAGGCACGTACGTACCTACGGCTCAAAATTTTAGGGCAAAATGTAGGGGCGCCAAAAAATTACGATAAAAAATTATTTCCGAAATATCTGAAGATGACAGAAACATTGACAAAGATGAGTGGACCACAGAAACTCGTACAATCAGTTTTTTTAATGAAAACAAAGAACAGGTATCCTCCAGAGTGTTTTAGAACAGAAACCTTAATTGTGATTGTCGATGGGCTAACTGAAGAGCTCCAAAAAGATCACAGTCTTATGACACATTTGCTCGGAAATGTATTTTTCTTTTAAATCCCACAAATACAGAAGACAACATCATCGTCACAAAAGCCACAGAACTTCCCAACATGTATAACAATAATTTGGAAGACAGTTTCCCATATGAATGCCTACAGTTTAAGAGATTTTTCCAGCATACTGCATCATACATGGCTTTGTTCGAGGATGTGCCAGCGTCAGGTCATACAGGTGCAGTTGGGGATGATAAAACCATAGAACCAAAACATACCTCCTGAAAATCGTCAAAAGAAGCAACTTGCAAACTATTTTCCCCCAGCATTGATATTATTCTTGGAATAATATTGAGCATGCCTGTCACAAACTGTTCAGGAGAAAGATCATTTTCTACTTTAAAACGGTGAAAAACTACCTCAGGATCTCTATGGTCAGTTCAAAGTTGAATTCTTTAGCCATATTGACCATTGAAAATGATGTCAAGCCAGCACTGGGCTTCACAGAGATCGTTTCAGAAATGAAAGACAAATTTTAAAGCTAGTAAGTGTTTGAACTCAATTCTTTACTGTTTTGTAAACTCATGAATTGTTTAGAATAAATGTGTGATTTTCATTTGAACTCACAGCCTCTGACTTTTAGATTCATTCATTCCTATTGTAGTGTCAAGTTTTAAACAACTTATATGCAGGATAGTCGTATATGCACGGACAAGTTTTCATTTTCCAAAATAAAGTTATTTATTTTGGGCGGTGATTAAGCCTGGGGAAGATGGGCGCCAATGGCCAAAGTGTCTACAAGCGCTGAACACCTAAATGCGGCCCTGTTAATATTTAGTAAATACATATACATTTTTGTTTATTATCCAAGCGTCTAAATTTTAAAAAATAATGGCTGAACAAAACGTAAATATCAGGTTTTGGTCAGCATTTTGAAGTGGTTTGAATATGACAAAAGTATAAATACAATAATGATGTTTTTTTAAATTTGTACTTGGATCATTTCCCCCTGAGAATAAAACCACTCGATGAAAGTAAATAAAAATACAAAAAATCTAATTATTTGTACAATTTAGGGTTGTCATTTTAAACTAGATTTTTTTCTATGGTAGGTCAAATCTTTTTTTTACGATAACTTTTAATAGACCCAGGCCCCAATTATTCTGGGCCAACTGGGAATTTGCCCAGAGCACCAGTTTTTGAGGCGCAGGAGAATTTAAGGTGCAAAAAATAGAACAAAAAATTTGAGGGATTTGAAAAATGGGTTTTTTAAAGCACGGTAATGATTTGATTTTCAAAAATACATGTTAAATCCTAGAATTTAAAGAACATCAGAAAGACATGTAATATCCCCGCGTTTGCGGTAAGAAAAACACTTAACCTTATTTGTAAACTAAGGGGGCAGGGTTGTCGGGGTAGTATTTTTAAGGGTATTTAAAATAAATAACTTCCTTGTCTTTGTTTTTGAATACCTTTGAATAAAACAAACTAGTTTGTTTGGTGGTTTTTTATTTTATTTTGTTATTTCTATTTGTTACCATAGAGTACTGCCATTGACAGAGTCAAAGAGACATGTTAGTTAATACTGTTGCAGTGCGCTTACAAAGATTAGGCCTATACCAAATACTTCAGAAACAGATTTAAAATTCTTTTAACGATAAACAGTATCCAATAAACTCATATTTTATTAATTAATACTAGTTATAATAGCAGAATTAAATTGTATGTTTGGAGAAAATTGAAAAAAGATCGAGCGGCTTAAGATTCTCTTCCCAGAGCGCTAACTACCTGAAATTGGGGCCTGAATAGACCTTTAAAATTATGTATCTCTTGACCTATGTTAACATTTAAAATTTCTTAAAAACGACCCCCACCCAATAAAATATTTCTTCGAGGCACTGGAATTTGAAAAACAATATTTTCCTTAGACTTTTTTTAGCAAAGTACATAAATTTTTTTTAAATTAACAAAGTAATTGGAAATATTTAGTGCTACCGTAATTTCTGCTATTCAGAAATTATTCATAATGATTCCATTTATGTAAATTCATATGTCAAATTGGAGCTGAGTTAATCGTTCTGATACTATTAAGTCACTCTGTGTAACGACCCAATAGGTTAAAAAACTAAACAATTTGGAATAAATTGGACTTTTATTTCAATTTTCCAATTTAATTTTTATGAACACGTAGGCCTAAGTCCTGTAGTTTTTTATTTTTTCTGAACAGTTTTTCTGTATAAGTTCCTGAAACAAAACTTCCTGATTTTAACCAAATGGAACTTTTAGTTTATTTTTGATATGTAATTTTCCATGCCAAAATATTGAATCTGCAAATCTATAACTTCTCCTTTTTTCCAAATAGGTTAAAAGCACCAATGATGCCATGATCAATATAGCCTTAATGATTTGACATTTGAACATTTATTTCCCTTTTTAAATGTAATTTTCTTGCCTAAAATATCGAACCTACAAATGTATAACTTCTACCCTTTTACAAATATATTGCAAAACTAAATTTAACTCCCTGATTTGAACTAGATGGAATTTTTATTTCCGTTTTAAACTTAACTTTAATGGCAAACATATTGAATCTGAAATTATAGCCTACAATTTTCTCGTTTTCCAGAATAGCAGGTTAAAAAGACGAATTAATTTCACTTTCTAATTTGAAGTAATTAAATGGAACTAAAATTCCCTTTTAGTTTTTAATTTCCTTGGCAAAAGTATCAAGTCTGTAAATATATAATCCCTTTATTTTTTCTCAATGAGTTAATAAAATAGATCTAACTTCTTAATTTAAAATAAATAGAAATGTAATCAATAAACAATAAAAGTGGCAACAGTTTATAGAAATAATATAATATACTGATATTTCAACTTTGACTACATTAGCATATCATACCTTGAGAACAAATTAGGAACAGGATTCGTACACACCCAATGGAAACCAAAACATTTGTCTTCATTCTAAATCAGTGGTCCCAACTTTTTTGTTTCGTAGACCCCTTGCCATGTTTTTCGGTTTTGGGTAGCTCCTTGCTCAGGGCCATAGTCAGACCGGTTTTCTCGGGTCATTTGCCCGGGGCCCTAGCACTCGGATGGCTTTAGGGGGGGCCGGTGGGCCATAAAGAATCATTAAGCCTACACATAAGAAAAGAAAACTGCTGATATTATAACGTTAGTTTTTGCAACGTTAATTATAAAGTGGTGGCGAAGTTGAGATTTGATCTCAATTGCAGTGACTGCAAATTTCAAAAAATATAAAATCAACATGTTTATTAGAAAAATATTTGTTGATGGACTTATTTTATTCACCATCCAAAAAAAGTGTAATGAGAATTTACCCAACAGCTACTAAAACCAAGTAAATAGTTAAACACCTAACTCCCTCAATGCGATTGCTCGAATGCATACGCCTAAGCGCAACAATTCGATCACGACCGGTGGACCGGAAGTTATAAGGTAAACCACAAGGGATTGTTACAACAATATTATTGCGAAAGGGGCCCGAAGAAGCAGTTTTGCCCGGGGCCAGTCAAAGCTGACTACAGCCCTGCCCTTGCTTACCTAATCTTTTGCAAATTCATCAAGTTCAAATGTATATTTGACAGCTCCTATAGTGCTACTCACTTTTAAAGATCTACATTATTTTCTAAACTGTATGTTAAGTTTTATACATAGTATAGTAAAAACAAACCAAATAAAAATTTACTACCTGTTCCATAAAATGACTAAGCAAAAAATAAATTCTGTTAGTGGGAGGGATGAACCTGATGCTTTAATAATAAAATATCAACATTTGGCATCAATTTAGTTAGATTTAATCTCAAATCTCTGTTTTTATTTGTTGGGAGATTGGAAACCGCGCTGAAACCCCTTTCCACTAGATATGAGGATGGAAAAGCAATTAAAAACTATCTCACGGCAGTCTATAATACGTTATAAGTAACAGGTATGTCTTTTTGAAGACAGATTAGCTGATGTCTGTTTCTAAACTGTACCTTAAGTTCCTCGTTAGTACTTATTAAAATCAGTTCCTCTTGTAATATGACATCCGTTTCTTTAATGTCACCATATGGATTGATTTTCCACAGTGGTGACCATAGTCCATAGTCCAACATTACCATAGTCCAAACATCCTCAACTCTAGTTTCAAAATCTGAATAGAGGGCATTTAAATGTTGAACGTAGGTTGAAACGTCATCTTCCTGGCAGTTTGTCTGTGACAAATGGGAAAACTGTTTCATTAGCTTAATTCTGTCAAGAAACGCTGAAATGATGGACTTTAATTAAAACCCAGTTAGGGCTGACGTCCTTCCAGAAGGATCAGGGACATGTGTGGCATCATGACATTGAAACCTTGAGGTTAGTTCATCACCATTCCCAGCAGCACTGTTTTCTAGACAAACATAACCTAACTGTTGTGTGCCATGCATTTTCAGTGTTAGAGTTTCATTAGAGCTGAACTATACTTATTTAAATTTGCATGTTGAAAATGGAGGAATCAGGTGGTGTTCGAGTGGACGGGTAAGTGTCATAAATTCATTATTGTTTTATTTATAATGTTCAAACTTTATTTTTGTGACTTTGAATAGTTGTTGAATAGGTTAACAATGTAAAACTGTTGTTTTTTGAAACTAACATATAAACTGTTTCTGGTCACATTTGGTGCTCCTTCCAGAAGGATGTTAGCAATATCTCCACAAATCATTCATTTGTGTTTTATTGATGAGTGGATTATGTTTCAGTGTCTAGAAGAGAAATGCACTGGGAACAGTTTTCTGATACACATAACCCTCTTGTAGTGGATGCCCTTCATGTGATCTCTTCAGATTTATAATGCAAAATTTACATGTTTGCAACAATGATGAATTAGACCCAAAAGACAACATTGCTAAAGTTAATAGCAGAAATAAATTACTTCATGCCTCATGAAAAAAACCATTCCATGGATGAAAGTACTTTCACCATACTTTGGCCGACATGGGGCAAAACAATTTATAAGAGTTAAGCCCATTCGATATGGTTTCAAATTTTAGTGTGGAGGTTCTAGTAATGGATATTTGGCATGGTTAGAATCTTACCAAGGTGCAGGCACTTTACCAGAAAAGTATGCTGAAAGTGGTCTTGGCTATAGTGGTGTCATGACATATGCCAATACACTGCCAGAGCTACCTTACAATCTATTTTTTTTTTTTAATTTCTTCACATCATTCCAGCTATTGATTGATTTAAACTTTAAGGGAATTCAAGGCACTGGTACAATGAGAAGTAATAGATTCGGTAAATAATTAACTATTTCAGATCATAAAGTTTTAAAGAATAAAACAAATGGGTCAATGGAGTGTGCTTGTATGGATAAAAACTCAATTTTGTTGGGGCCACGGGGAAAGAAAAATATGTATATTATTAATTATAGTCAGGTATTTTTCTTTAAAGAGATTAGCACTAAAATATGTTTTAAATGTTATGTGCTGTTTGATTTTACATATACTTATTTTATTTTTTACAAGAGTTCAAGCATGAGCTGCTGGGTCACTACTTGGTGCGGCCTCTAGGAGTGTTATAAGTCTTTGTGTATTCACTGACGGTGTAAAGGTACAGACTCGATGCTATGTGGGTTAATATTTCACCTGAACAGCCAAATTGGCTTCCCAAATTTTAAAAGTTTTCTTGGGGATGTCAAAAATGTCCCTGGACTCCTTTTGCCGAAGAAGGGGAGGGTCCTTAATACGTTCACTGCTACGCAAATATCGTATTTCCTATGCTAGGAGCTGACCTTTTATTTTTTATACTTATAGCCTAAATGAGTAGAAATTACTTTAATTTTTATTTTTTAACCTTTCTACATAATAATCACTAATATTTTAAAGTGGACGCACATAGGCTTAAAATTGGCTGAATGCTCTGTGCATTGAAAATTCTCCCAGTACGGGGGTTGGCGTGCAAAGCACGCAATGCATTGTGTATTTAAAATACTCCCAATACGAGGGTTGGCGTACAATGCACTGTATGTCGGCCGCTTCTCATAGTGTTCAGTGTCAAGCTCGTATGTGTGTCCTTAGCAGGGAATATGTTAAGCCCCATAACCCGGTCTGGCCCCCCCTCTATAAAATATCATATGGGCGCCCATGGTGGGACTCCAGTTTCTTTTTACAGCCAACCAGAACATCCGGCCCAACAATATTCTAACTTCCCTTGCAGAGGAATAGTTTAAACCATTCTATCGTAGTAGAAAAATGTAGACTTTTAAGTTTACCAATCAAAATTCGTATGTGTTAACAATGGAACACTGACAAGACTCAAGGTTTGTCAGTCACATGTAGGAAGGTCCACTGTCCAGCTGAATATGATGTTACATAAATAAAATAAACTTAAAAATAAAGTTCATTAGACTTGTGTTTTGTTATAACTATGTTTGCATAAAATGTTTATTATAAAAACAGACAAACAAAATCAACAACAGGAACAATTTCAAAATCTCTGAATTCTATAAATGATTCTTTACTATATTTCAAATAATTTCTTAGGATTCCCATGACATCTATTCCATAGAACAAGTTTTACCTGGACAATTTTATGCTTTTCAACAGTCTTTCTCCCCATAATCTTCATCTTCCTTTAAGGGGTATCTGTGAGAATAATTGTGCCAGCACTTATTTTTGGTTTTTCTAGAAATCATGTTTAGGAAATCCTCTAGATTCTTTTAGGAACTGAAGGACGTTTGGAGTTTTCTTCGATACCATAAACCAAATAGTGGAGCTAGGATTTATCTTTCAGAGATAAGGGAAGTAATCACTATACAATTTTGTATAGTTATGCACATTACAAACTTAATATTATGATTTAAAAGTACTGTCATATGAGGATGTTGATTGCTGAATACATTTTCAAAAATCGTTGTATTGTTTTCATAAACGTATGATATAAATAGGAAACTTTATTAATTTTTTACTCAGTTGCAAAAAGAGATATTGCAAAAATCCTTAGCAATCAACACCCACAATCTATTTTACTTTATGAAAAAAATACAGATTTTGTTTTTTGACGAAAATAACACAAAAACATGCTTAAAAGTTAGGTTAGGTTAAGATTGAAATTGTAGCCAACTTCGTCGTTTTGAATCTAGGGACCTGAGCCTTAAGCCTTGTTCCCAAGTCCTGTGACTTGACGAGCCTACTCTCAGACTTGTGGTCTGTTGCTCCCTGTCGAATCCCGATCTCAAGCCGTTCCCAAGGCACGGAGAATCTCGAACCACCTAGGTACGGAAAATCAGTAGGAAGGTCTACAGTTTAATGTGGAAATAGAATATTAGTGTTAATTGCATAGTCTTATTTTTAAATTGACTATGGATTTCCACAAATCCGCCTCAAATAAATGAAGTTTTATTTTACCTTCAACTCCAGCTTCCTATAAGTCGCCAACAAATTTCCTATCTTCTTTTTCTGCTCATTTAAAGAACATTCGATGCTTAAGCTACCTTCGATTCTCCCCATGCATCGTATATTTTGTTTCTGTCTTTGTGATCCGCATTTTGAGTTTGAGAGTCTTACTGTGTTAAGTTTTAGCCCCCTGTGCCAAACTCCCAGCCTGACGGACTCTTCTGTTGGGGTTACCTTACCTTAGTAGAGAGGAACCTGTTTTAAGGTGCTGGAGACTCGCCCTCACCTGTCCTCTTGCGAAGTAGGATTTGCTAGATTCGAAACCAGATAAATCTGAAACTTGGTAATGGTATAGTGGCCTCAACTACAAACTTGTTCATATGAACACACAGTCACCTTAAGGGGGCACTTTCCTGTCCGCCATATTCAATCTGATTCCCATAAGAGCAATGCTACAGAGTAAGTAATTTTTTTCCGTTAATTCGTGGAATAAATTTAAAAATTTGGTTTCATTTTGAAGTACTGTCATATGCGGATGTTGATTGCTAAATACAACTTCAAAAACCGTTTTATTGTTTTCATAAACGTATGATATAAATAATAAAAAATAGTAACCTTTATTAATTTTTTACTCAGTTGCAAAAAGAGATATTGCAAAAAACCTTAGCAATCAACACCCACAATCTATTTTACTTTAAGAAAAAAATACAGCTTTCGTTTTTTGACAAAAACAACACAAAAATATGCTTAATAGTGAAGGTAAGTTTTGGGTATTTAACATTGAAATTGGTACCCAACTTCGCCGTTTTGAATGTAGGGAGCCGAGCCTTAAGTGCTGAATTAGTGTTATTTGATAAGAATTGAAGGTCGGAAACGTAAGAATAATTAAAAAAAACCTAAGTAGTTCTAACCTATAGTATTTAGTCACAGTATGTTTACCTGTATTCAACATTTTTTACATTCTACTGTTAAATGTTGAATACAGGTAAACATACTGCGACTAAATACTATAGGTTAGAACCTTTTAGGTTTATTTTTTTATTTATTATTCTTGCCTTTCTGTTTGTCGTGTATTATTACTCGTTTACATTTCCTCTAGTGCGCATTTGTTGGCTTTACTGTAGCGAAACCCTATCAAAGGATTGTACTGACACTGTTGCTGAAACTGATTCCGATTCAGATTACTAAGGTAAATATCACTTTCCGACTCTAAACTTTGTTGTTTTTAGTTATAGGAATGCCTGTTCTAACATGTGTCATCATATGAAAAAGTTTGTAGTCGAGGCCACTATACCGAAGAATTACCTGAAACTTGATAATTTCTTGGTATTTTATGCCTGCACTTACTTCAGCCCTTGCTTTTTAAAATTACTTTAAAAAACCAAAATACAGCCCAAAACTTTATCAAACTTTTTATGTTCGGTATATATTATTAATGTATTGAAGAAATAAATTTCTGAAAATACTTATGAGGGTGCTGCAAAAATATAGAACAAAATGCTTAGCAATAATCATTTTGTTTGGAACTTCAAAACTTACTTAAAAAATTATGGGAAATTTCTACATTATTTATTGATTTAGCTGTTTGAACTTATTAAACTAAAATGATGGGTCTTATTCATTTGTGTGTTTGTTTACCTCCTGCTAATAAATAAAGTATACTACGAGGTTATTCAATAATTAAAGAGACAAATTGGTCTGGAGAAAAAACCGTTTATTTTTACAAAACAATGCTTTTACTACTTTTCAACATGATCCCCTTGATCCAACGGACTACAAGCTTCCTTATACCAGCTGTAAAGAACTCTTTATCTAGCTGTTTGAGCCAATTTCCCACAAACTTTTTGATGTCCTTGTTATCCTGGAACCTCTTCCGACATAATGCCTCCTTCAGTGGACCTAACAAATGGAAATCACTAGTTGCTAAATCGGGACTGTAAGGTGATGAGGCAGTACTTCCCAGCCCATTTTGTCGATGGTTTCACATGTTAGTTGGACAGTATGAGGACGTGCGTTGTCTTGCTGGAGAGTCACACCTCTCCTCTGAGATGCACTACGTTTCTCTCTCATGGTTGGCTTTACCTTGTTCAAAAGCATATCTGAGTAGTATTGGCTGTTTATTGTACGCTGCTCTTCGAGATGATTACAAAAAACTGGACCTTCAACGTCCCAAAACACTGTCAACATGACTTTCCTGCTGATGCTTGTGTTTTGAATTTGTTCCCGACAGGTGAGCTAGTGTGCTTCCACTCCATGCTTTGCCTTTTTGTTTCTAGCTCATATTAGTGAAACCAAGTTTCATCACAAGTTAAAATTTTGTTGAGGAAATGCTCGCCTTCTCTTTCATAACGTTCCTTTAGCTCTGTGCACACTCTCAACCTTGTGTAGCCGCGTTTACTCCTTTGGGACCCATTTTGCACATGTTTTACGGTACTTCAACTTGTTACAGGTATTGTTATGAACTGTACCAATACTAACATTAACCTTTTCAACTATCATTTCCACAGTGACATGGCGGTCGGCACGAATAATGTCATCAATTCGACTTTCAAGTGAGGGAGTTGAAACTTCAACCGGTCGGCCAGAATGGCGTTCGTCAGTCACTGAGTCTCGACCATTTTTGAACTTTTCTACCCACTTGTAAAAATTTGCACGATTCATACAACTTTCACCATACACTTCAGTCATTCTAGAGTATACGATCATTGGTTTTTCACCTTCAGCAAGTAAAAAACTAATAACAGAATGTTGTTCAATTAATGTGGAATTTTCAAGTGGACTCACCATCATTAAATGTATTTTTGAGGTTATAAACACAACAATGTTGATCCATCAGCTGGTCAAGGCTCATCACAGTGATGCCAACTTAAAGCCATAAAAGTACCACACTTGCCGTAACAACAATTTTTTCTCCAGAACAATTTGTCTCTTTAATTATTGAATGACCCTCGTAGTATATAAGACAACATTGATCTCAATTTTTAGTTTATAATTAATGTACATACTCCAATCTATCATCAAATCTAAAACCCGATTCATTCCAATTACAAGCTTTTCATTGATGTCTCAAAACAATCAAATTGTAGTAAAAAAATACCTAAAAGTTGAAATTTTTACGTTTTGTATCCGGTAGGTACCAAGCTAATAATTCACCAGTCACCACTGATATTTATTAATGTAATACTGATATTATTTATCAATAAAAACGCAAACTGTAATTTACATGTTTATCAGAACTTTAGCAATGTCAGTATGAGTCAACAGAGAGGTAAACCACTTGCTAAACGTCAGCACTTCCAAACCCCATTCACTGCTTGTTTATTTATTTTCAAGAGTGTCATTGTTTTTGTTATAATGAATGTTACATAATTTTCTTATTTAGAATGGTATATTTGTAATTGTCTTCAGTCAGTATACCATGTTGCCAATACGTAACTACAAACTTTGGGGCCCTGAGACATGACAATTTTGGGGGCCCCCAAGGGGGTTCTGGGGGAAAATGTTAGGAAATTAACCCCCAAAAACGTGTTTTAATGAATTCTAGAGGTCAAATTTACCACATTTATAGTACCTATGTGTTTTATGTTGCACATGATACTGAATTGAAAATATTCTATTGAAACAATGAACGTTTTGCAACATTATTTACCCTCTATCTCGATCTACCTTTGTAACCAATGTCATTCAGGTACATTAATAAATTAGGCTTAACTACACTCATAAATTAGGCTAATAAACTGGCCTTGACAGAAAAATTTGCATTATTTTTTCCATAATAAAATTAGTTTTGTGACGTTTTTAGATTTTCGCGCCATCTATATTTTTTTTCTTTATT
>JAGFPH010000153.1:741250-760249 GCA_018207615.1 Philaenus spumarius
TGTGACGTTTTTAGATTTTCGCGCCATCTATATTTTTTTTCTTTATTAAATATTACGTCTCCGACTTCACATTCTGTAATTATCTTTACCGACATTTACAACTTCTGTCTACCTTCACCAACTTCCCAAATAGTTTCCCTTTTCTCCGCCAGACGCCACCTGCGTACAGTATCTACTCTGGGCATAGCTCGCTATCTAGCGGTTTGCTTATCTGATATACCGAACAGCTGACGTTTCTTGACCGTTAAACTTGCTACCTTAGAACTTTCGAGAAGGAGTCCGCCATTGGCTTCCACTACACTAAAGTCCGACTTGTCATGTCGCTGTAAATCATTGTCGTGGATTAATTCTTAAGTTTTTTGTCGCGAGTTATGCGGAAGGCCAATTAACATGCAGTTGTTATAAGCCTTTACTTTGTGGATACCAGGTATGAATGTTTTAGCTTTACCTTGATAATTATGAAATATTTACTTGTAAAATTTAATAAGGTTATTTCCACCTTTGGCTTATGAATAACTTTCCTAACTCATTTTGTTCGATTTAATAGAGAAACCTATGTATTTCATTTTTACTACAGCCTAATTTTAAAATGCAAATCTTACAGCCTACAAAAACTTTAAAGCTGATACTATGTTGGTTACTACTAAAGTCTTAACATATTTCAAACAAAACTAGCCTAAACTGTTCTGTATTAATTAACTGTAACTGTGTAGTTTTCTGCAGTATAACCAATATTGAAAACTTTTAATGAGCTATAGGCATAATATTACTGATATATGTATATTATGTAACTAAACAAGAACATTTTTATGTTGCCATGTGGTTTAGCTAACATGTAGAGACAGTCTTATGCAACATGACACATGTTGTACTAACTATTACAATCTTTAAGTAGCAATTTGTCACCTTGTGCTACAAATTTTAATAAAACAGCCAACTCAAAGAACTATCAGTTTTATGCTTATTTAAATTAGCTGCAAGTTTTCTAAAAAGGAATTGTTATTTATGTTATGCAGTTACACTGGTTCAACTCCAGGGAATATTTAACAATACCATGCCATAAGCTACACCACAGCTACGCCTTGAAAAGGCCTACTTTCCAACAGGACTTTAAAAACAATAAAAATTCTTATATCTACAGTGCTTTAGTTACTGACAGAAATTAATTTAAAATATGAACGATCTGCAGTTATTTTTTTGTGTTAAATGTTAAACAGGCTGTATTTTGAGAAAGTAATTTTGTATATGTGTACTATATAGGATATGTTTGTATTTAATAATTGGGAGGAGCAAGCTAGCACATTTCGGACCTTAGCCCTAAGGGCTGCATATTAGAAATTTTATACCTTTTTTTTTTATATATAGAGAGACGTCTCATAATTAATTTTGTCTATTTATTCAATTATTTATAATTAGCTTTAAAGTTGGCCAACGACATATATATATTTATTCTTAAACAAATCCATGGTATCTCATGTTAAAACTTTGTAACTTGTTAATCTTTTCTGTATAAATTCTGTAATTATTATTAAAAGGGAGGGTTTTTGATTTTTATTTTTGGGGAGGGCTTTTAAATTCAACTTAATAATATATATATGTATTCTTTTAAATCTGAAACTTTTCTTGTATTAAGGGCATATCAATAATTTCATTTTTTTTTTTTATTAAGGGCATATAAACTTTTTATTTTGGTTAATAAAGCCAAAATTTATATCTATTTCTATGGTTTATTGAGTTAACCTCTAGGTATCTTGTGTATTGTGAGTAATAAGCTGAAACATTCCTACGTTTGGTGATATTTAAATTTTAAGGTAAGTTTTGAACAGTACCAATCTATGTGGCCCAGTATTGCTTCCGTTCCCTTAATTATTCTTTTGTAAGATTGGTACAGTTTTAAGTAACTTAAATTAGTTTCAACTCTTGATATTAAAATATGTAAAGGAAAAAAAGGTTTAAAGTTTGTTTTGATAATTATTGTAAAGAGAATAATACAAGTGAGTGAGGGACATGATTTGAAATTATCACACAAGTTCAAAACGAAAGCAAATGTATTTGTTACAAGCAAAACACAATAAGTTACATTATATTCAAAACTAGAATCTTTTTCATCCATTAAAATTCCTTTTTTCTGACTTTTGCCGAGAAAAATTCATCACTCCGAAATGTTACCAGGAAATAGTTTCATGAAGTTGACGGCTTCGGTTTGAACATAATTTTCGCTCGATTTTAAAATAAATTCAGGTCGAGCAATTTTGTATGTGTTCAAAAACTGATTTCATTCCTTGAAATCGTGGGTCTAGTTGTCACATAACATGTCTATCGTGGGGTAAAAGACAGTAACTTTGAAGCAAGATTTTGGCTCTTACAGCTTTTCATCCTCGCTCAGTTAATCAAAGTACTTCTTTGTTTTAGCAATTCTTTTTTGGGCAAAACCGAGCTCTATACCCCAACACACACGCATATTTGAAGTTTCTTCACTAGGTTCCGCTGTGAAATAAGATCTTTTTCTAAAAGGGTCTAGAGGCCCACTGGCTTCAAAGAACTTTCTAATAAGTAAATGTTTTACTAACCACATTAAAAATTGATATTTTATAACAATAAAGTCGTTTTGGATAGACTTCTCAGCAAATGATGTCCAAAATACACTTATTTACATTTCCCCCATAGAACTCCAAGTAGTGCCATAGGGCCGGGGGCCCTGGGGCACTGCCTCGTCGGTAGTTACAGCGTTTCATGTTGCGTCGGATGTCAGGTGTCTGATGCAGGGTCAGTTCTAGGCCAAATCTTTGTGTGAGCAAACACTGATTTTAGTACCTCTCCCAAAAATATACATATAAATAATTTATAATACATATATTAACAATTGTTAATATATTTTATAATACAGAAACTGTATGTAAATTGGAGATAAAAGCATGAATTATATTGAAATTATTCTTGTTTAAGTTAATCTATACTACATTATAAGGCAGAAAGATTTGTTTGTAAAGCTTTAAATAAAAACTATACAGTAGAACCCCTCTTAACCGGTCTGGTCGGGACCAAGACCCTCGCCGGTTACGAGTTTGGCCGGTTGATCCGAGGTTCCCGTAAAAAATAGATGTTTGTTCATAAATAACCTAAAATACATATTATTATTTTTATTTTTTTCCCGCTTACACACTTCCTCAGCAAGGGATATTTAATTAAATTACAAGTGAAAAAACGTAGACCAAGACCGGGAGTTGAACCCGGGACCTTCAGATTTCCGTCCTGATGCTCTACCGTCTGAGCCACGGATACTAGAATATCCGTGGTCTGAGCTACCATGATATCTACCGATATTGGTCGATGTTATTTGTTAATTCAATAATTGCAGTAAAAACCGTACAAGTGAGATAAAATCGACCAATATCGGTAGATATCAGGGTAGCTCAGACCACGGATATTCTAGTATCCGTGGCTCAGACGGTAGAGCATCAGGACGGAAACCTGAAGGTCCCGGGTTCAACCCCCGGTCTTGGTCTATGTTTTTTCACTTGTAATTTAATAAAATACATATTTCATTAATAACCAAGCAAATAAGACGTTATTGCAACTCATTTTACTGTATGTGCTATACATACATAAGCAAACAAACACCAACAAATTAAACATTTTAACTTACATAAACTTTGAAAACTTAATTTATATATACAAGAACTTTTGTTCTCACGAAATTCAGTAAAGGTTCCGACAAAGCAACAAACGAAGAAAGAGAAACAAAGGATGCCGCTTTTAATTGATTCTAAGAAAAAATACCAATGCCGTGGAAGCAAGATTTGATTCCAATCTTTGCTTCCGCAACAACTGTAGTTTTTCTTTGAATCAGTTGACAAAGCGGCATTCTTTGTTTTTTTTCGCCCATTTTTCCCTCCCACAACCCTCCCCTGACCCCCTGCCGCACACCTAACGTTGCAACACCCCACTTTATTTTCTAGGAAATGTCCGTCAAATAATCAATGTGTGAGACTTCGGCCAGTTAATATATTTGACTCTGTTGTTCCTTGGGAGAGGCCGGTTAATCCGAGGACCGGTTGATCCGAAGCCCGGTTAAGAGGGGTTCTACTGTATATCTGACTTTTATTACACTTGAACTAAATTAGTGATTGAAAAAGTAGAAAATGTTTGAAGAATGTGTGGTTTGATTGCCTCATATTGGCCAAATCAATGCTGTTTTTATCAGTAGTATGATATAAAGTTTTCAGAATGTAGGTTGAGACACATAAGTACTTTGTTTCTTGGGTCAAGGAATTGAATGAATAAACTAAGACCCAATCAATATTTACAATGGTTAAAACTTAAGTTTTTTCAACGTTTTATAACCCCATTCTAAAATCTTATACTTTTAATATTTTAGAAATATTTCTTGTGAACGCTATGGATGCAAATTTTCAGCTCCTTAGAAATTACCATTCAGTGAATCTGTCAGTTAGTATGTACTATTTTGAAGTTTCATATAGAAGTAGGATATATATTGTATTTCTATATACAGAAATTGGAGTTTGACAAATTTCCTTCAACGTATACTTAAGGAAGTAGCATATAATATTTTTCATTAATTTCTTTAGATTTTTTTTTAGCATTACTTCACAAGATTGTTAGGTGAGCAGTGATTACTTAATGTTTTTTCCACACAAAAATGTACAACAAAGATTTTTTGTAAATAAATGAAATATTTATCTTTGAATTCTTCAATTACAGTCAACTCCCGATTATCCGGGATAATTACCGGCAAGACACTCTTGGATAATGTGAAATCCCGGTTAAAGCAATTCGTTATAGTATAGGGCACAAATGCAAGGTATTATTCAAGAATTATAAACATAATGGATATACTGTACCTTTAATCACTCCTAAAACGTATAAAAAAATACAAACACTGCATTATTTAGATTGAAGTAGCAGTACAGCAATATATTATTTACACTGTTCAAACATGATTAAAATAGTCAGTCAGAGTTTTTGTTTATTCGCGTTTGCTTCCTTTTCAAAATTGTAGATCTTATTTTTCGTAAACGAGCTTGTCACATAATAATGCATCACCTTGACCGTCTAAATACAGTAGAGCGTCAATAATCCGAACGTCAATAATTCGAAATATGAAAAATCCGAACACTTTCTGAGGCAGCCCCTGCAAAAATTTCATTTTCGCAAATTCCAATTATTGCGTCGTTAAAAATTTCACAAAAATCTTCATTGCAGTTTGACATTATTATCTCTTCTTAAACGCTTCTTAATATACCTGCTCTCACACGCCCTCACAGCAGACTGGCTGTTAGTATGCCACGCTAATAAGCTGCTTTAGCGCTAGCAGTAAACATACAGAAAGTTCATTCATTTCTTTTTGTGTAATCATTATAACAGTGTGTCGTACATACAGTAGTGTACTGTATAGTATTTTATTTTTTATTTTTCGTTTGTGTTAACTTTAATGTACAAGTGAACTTTTAATTATGTCCTGTACTGCAATTGAGAGTTACAAGTGTAATCATGTTGGCCCTACTGTGTACGTGCAGGTTCTTCTAAATAATAATATGAATGTAGTCTTACATATTATATTGCAATTACATTACTGCTTGTACTGTTTAACCACTTTAATCGATTAAAGGGCATATATATTTTAGCCTAAATGGCATTCTCTTGGTTGTTTTCAAAAATCCGAACAAATTGATAATCCGAACCTCCCTCGGTCCCAATTAGTTCGGATTTTTGACGCTCTACTGTAGTCAAGAAAGCCTTCGACGTAACTCAGAGCTGTGCCGTGTGTCACTTTCGGCTAGAGATGTTACGTCAATAACACAACTGCTACTCGTGATTGCAGTAGCATCAGTTTCGTGTTAGTCGTTATTTGTTTGCTACAAGGCCGCCCGCCCTCCTGTCACCCGCATTTTTTCACTTCTCGCCCCACCGGTTTACGATCCCGGTTGAGCCGCAACCCGTATAAACCGATCCCGTTTAATCGGGAGTTGACTGTAATTTAATTTGATATATCATTCAATGGGCTTAAAAATGCATCTAATAATTTACCTCCAAAAACATCCCCTAAAATCTTTTTACTTTGGTACATTGTTGGACAATGACTATGCAAAATTTCAGCCCACTATGCCAAACCACCTTTGAAAAAAATGGCTGTGACAGTGTTCCGCTCTCTTTGGTGCAGAACACTAAAAAGACAGCACAACAAAAAAACTTTACTAAACTGAAATTTATTAAATTCGGCAAAAAATAGCAAATTTGAGTTTCCGGAAATAATTCCAGGTGTTAATTGAAATTTTTCCATTTGGAATATTTTTAATGCCCGTTAACAGATTAACATGTTTTTGGTCTTTCAGTATAGATACAGCGTATCGGTAAAAGTATAAGGTAAAAATCAAAAACATATATTCGCTAATAGCACCCTTAACTTTTCTGTGCCAAGTTACATTAAATTTGGCAAAAAAAGAGCAAATACTCAAAGGACTTTTTGTTTAGGCGGTCTATTTTAATATGATAATGTCAGTCAGTGACCACATTATAGAGCTATATTTATAATCCATCTTAAAATTTAACTCCATTTTTTGGATTATAAGTTAAAAAAAATGTTATTTCAATTTGTAATTGTTTTATTAATCTGCAGCAAAGAAGGACTGCAGGAATAGAATTTATAAAATCTATGTTTAATATACAGATTAATTCCTTATATCACTACCCTTATTTAAAGAAATCCATTAGAAACTGATCCATCTGACGATTACAGTCTAGTACAATTTAATAAGTAATGAATTTGTGTCCACAAAAAGAGGATATTGAAATAAATGTAAGTCCATTTATTGTAATTATTGTTTTTTAATATCTTAGCTAACCTATCATCTAACACCAGTAATACATAATAAAATCTAGTGACTAGAAATAAATTTACTCATAAAAAAAACTCTTAAATCATCATATTTATTTTGTTTCGTGTTGTTTTCAATTTTTGAATTATTTTAAAATCCAGGGGCCCCCTGACGTTGGGGACCCGGGGAAATGTGCCCCTTTTGCCCCCCCTCTCGGTGGCCCTGCTGTGAATTATATATCAATTTAAAGGTTACTGGCTCAAGTTGAAGGAAAAATACTGAAATTTAAAAAGATGTTTGAGCCTATACAGCTGGATCATTAGTTCTTGGCACTTTGATCATCACGGGAGAACCTAGATGTTTCTCTTGTTTCTCTTTACCTGTGTATTCTCTTGACTTGGCATTCAGTAGTCACAGTTAGTATTTTCACACTCTTAAGTTAGGAATATTGTGTTCCTATTATAATTTCCAAGTTTCTTTTGTTTCAAGTTTAGAGATTTTTTATTTTTTTCTATACAATTTATAAAATTAGTAAAAATGTGTTTATAGTCGGAAGGAAACAGTTTGAAAGGAATGAACAGTTATTTTATTCATACATTTGTTGAAATTGTCATCTCCCATGATAACATGTTTCTGTATACTCTTTTGTTATTCTATCTATTAAGAATTTTCATTTCTTGGCTTCGTTTTTCATATCTGCATCCACATTAGAGTTAGGGGCACCCCAGTTGGTGGAACGCTCTACTATTCATTCCGCCTGCCAACTGCGTACTGTCCTGCATAAAAACATTGTTTTACAACCACTGTCTCTGACTATTCTTATAATTGTCGGTTACAATATCTATTTATAACTAATTTATATTTACCCGTGAATAGTTTATTACTATAACCTTAACGAAATCGTGTAAAATTTAATTGGTTTTTAGTTTCTAAGAAGTTTGACATCTATCTATCTTAAACGATAATAGAAATTGTAATTTAAAAAAATTTAAGTTAATGCACTAATAGAATGTAATGATTAGTATAAAATTTCATAGTTATCCCTTTGGATCCCAGGCTAAAAATATTGTTGGTCGGAAAAAATGTCATATATACAGTTTATTGGAAAATATGCTAAAAATTCCAGGTCAAAAAATGTGTTACCGTAGAGTTTTGGTAACAAATCATAAGTTGCCTTGTATTGAAGCTATTTTAATGTTTGTTGTGTCAAAATGTTACAAATTAATTTGTCTATAAAACCTACTAATTTGTATGTTTCAATTATATTTAAAAAAAATATTTTTATTTGCTAAATTGTGTGTTTGTTCTTGTAAAATTTAAAAAAAGTGTGATTGTAATATTTTTTAAAGAAAAACTAGAATTAACATAGGCCTAACCTAACTAAACATTTTTAGAAAAGTGAGTTCATTTTATTAGTGAGTGTTTTTATTATTACAAATTGAAATATAATTAATAATATTAAAACCAAAAACTGTATCAGTAAATAACTAAAATGTAGTTTGAAAACACACAAACTAAAAGACAAACTTCAACCTCACTAAAAAGGTGTGGTAAACAATCTTCATATGTTCACAAACATCCTACCAATTATATTACAAGTAGCATTAAATTTCACTATTATTATTGTTTAACACTCACAACTAGATCACTAAATAACTCAAATATACATTTAGGTGCACTAAAGAACATTAAAAAAATCGAAAAACGAATGTTAAATTCACCAGTAAACAAAACATAAACAAATGACAACTAAACTGCGCAGTTAGATTACATCAGCTGACAGATCGTTTTAAAAGTGTCAATAAGCACTTATATTGATTAAATTAAGGCTTACACTAATATATTATATTGTTTTGTACACAAAAATGTCCAAGTTGTATGTAAAAAGTTATTTACATAATTATAAGACTGAAATAATCTTGGCGACGATAGATCGGCGCTTGGGATTTTTCGCGTAATACTCAAGCGAAGATCTATCGTTGCCATAGGATTTTACGCATACTTTTCAATCGACGTTAGATCGTCGCCCTGGGACCCAAAGGGTTAAAGTACTAAAGTATAATTACAATATTAATTACTAATAATTATGCGTGAAACGCATCTGTCTTATTCATACAAACGAATCACATATATCTTTTACTAAAAGGCAAATCGATTTGGCTTGCCAATGTGAAGACCCATTAGTTGAGGAGCAGCTATACAACTGGGATTTCCTAGTTTCCGGGAAACGCATAACAATAGTTATGTCTTTCATAACTAGGGTCTCAAATTCATCGATTTGCTCCTCAGTTGCATCTTTGAGACATTGTTGAGTAGATCATTTCGTAGTGTTGAGTGACAATAGTGGTTTTAAGTGTTAAACTTTATTTACTTTCAGTTTTTTAGTAGTTATTAAGTGTTAACTCATGATGGAAAAGTTGTATAAAATGATGATAAGTTGTGTTAGTTAATATAAATCATAATTTTTGGTAATGATAGGCCTAATTTATATAAAGCCTTACTTTAGGTAGTTTTGTTTTTCTTTTACATAATTTGTCTATATAACCGTGATGAAAAATGTCTAAAGTTGGGGGAAAAGGTAAAATTCTACATAGCCAGGCAAGGGAAATCGTTTTCAATGTGTTTAATTACTTTCATGGAAGCGAACCAAATATGGCAAAGTACAAAGCGATTGAGAAAGTTGATGAAGCAACAAAGGTGGCCCCACGAACCATAGAAAGTATTGTAGCCAACGCAAAGAAATGTTAAAATGTTTTTAGACCAGCTTTTATTTCTCCGATAAAAATTATTAAGAGAAAAAAACTGTATACTGTCTTGACTCCATAGGCGAGCGCAGCGTGGGTGCTGTGGCTACCACGGCACCCCAAAATAGTTTGAGAATTTTTTTATTGATAAGAGAATTATCGTAAATATATCTTACTGTAAATAAAATCTCTCAGTAAGGGCCTCTTAGACACTAGTCATTATTAGAGTGTTAAAATAAATAAGTTTAATAACATGTTTAATAAAGTGTAATAAACATGCTGAAATCATAGCTTTATTTCGTAACGCTTTATTAGTTGATTGTGATTTTCATTGTAAAATAGTTTACAGTTGTCTTTTTTTAAGAAAAGTTAAGATGTTGATCGAGATAGGCCAATAGGCCAAAGTGTTTTTATTTTACCACTTTAGATTTCTGTTTATTTTTTATTTTTTACAAAACTTTATTCGTCTATAGGTTACAGCTCGGATCCAATGTTAAACTTTGTACTGCAGTGGCCGTCCAAGAACAACAGAGGGACAACGTTTTCAAACTTTAAGAAGCTTTCAAACTTTGCAACAATTCCAGTGACAAACTGCAGTTGAGAGATGAGTTTTTCAAAACTTCGGTCAACAATGCTGCAAGATCGTTTCAACACCTTCTGATCCCATTTGTCGAGCAAAAACTCACTGCAAATACTGATCTGGACACTTTAATTGAAGAATTTAAACAAATGTACACTTCAATCGACAGATGACTGTGAAAATTAAGCTTATTTCCCTCTCGTCTCAACTCCTTTATTTTATTAAAATAGTACCACGTTACACTTGTTTTTGAAATGACATAAAATTTGTATAAAATATAATATGCTTATCTCTATCTAATAATATGTTTTGTTTATTTTTAATCCTATAACAAAGGAAAATAAGGTTTTCCATTTCCAAGTTGTGAACTTGTGGTACTGTAGCCTACGTCCATGTAATAAAGTACCGGTAAACGATTTTTTTTTCTGTACCATCAAACCATCACAAATTTCTGAAAAAAAAATAAAAAAATCGTTTTCTTGAAGTGCAGCATGTAAGATAATAAACTCATTCAGTTATTAAGTCATCAATCAGCCTCAACCAACCAGTTAGTGTTTAGGAATACCTCGTTTGAGATGAAGTGAACTTTGTATGAAAAGCAGTTACAGGCAGCCAACAACGAAATGTTGCAGTGGTTTTTAAGGTTATTTACGTGTTATAAAAAAAAGGGCATAAACAATCTTTAAAACTCGCCATTTTGGCTCTATTTTTTAAAAATTTTCCATAGCTCCCAAACCTCCCGGAAGGTCTGGCACCCCCAATTCCAAGACCATGGGCACACATATGCTTAACTCGTTTGATCTACATGAGGCGATTAACATGTTGGTTAGTGGATTTTCCCTTTAGCTCCACACCCTAAATTAGTAAGTTTTTTATGTAATTTTTTTTTATTGTGCTTACTATATAAAAATATGAAGAGCTTAAAAAGTTAGGAATAATTATTTATAATCACATAATTTTTAATTTTGTCCCCAAAACTGCCTAACCTAACTGCCAAAACATGCACCAGGTACTTAATCCTTTTATAAAAATATTTTACTCTAATTCTGTATTAATTTTTAATTTGTTTACTATTCTGAGCATTGCAAAAATAAATTACAAAAAACAACATGAGCCAAACTCGTTTGCGAACACAGGTGACTATGACTATGTTAGAAACAGCAAGGCAAGGTTATGAATTGTCCGATAGGGAATGATAACTAGAACTAAAATAGATGTTTTATATAACAGCTAACTGATCGCAGAATACAACTAATCAAAAATTAGCCGAGCCGCAAAGGTTGTGGCTTTCCTATATATATACTTTGCGCTGTTAATTTTATTTGCGCATGGGATGGCTGCCACATCACACTTGGTATTACTAACCAACAGGTTAATAAATAATTATCACTTGGTACAAAAAAGTCACATTACAATAAAAAAATTAATGGAAGAATTTAAGCTTAAATTTCAATGGAAATTCAAGGTCTTTAAGAAGTATTTTATACGAAACCGGGTTCGCGTTAAAAAAGACTGAGGACAACCAAAACATTTTGATTGAAAGACATGTCAAACTTCTTGCATAACTTACTCAAGGAAAATTTCAGAAATATCGAGAGAAAAAGAGAAACATTATATGCACAGATGAAACCTACATTCACAGTACACATACCAAATCGATGTCATGGTCCGACACAAAAAATAGAAATGGTGGCCTCAAAGAACCCGTGTCTAAAGGAAGTACATTAATTATTGTTCACCCTGGATATAAGGAGGGTTTCATTCCTAATGCTAGATTAATGTTGAAATCAGGACTGAAAACTGGAGATTATCATGACGACATGAATTCTGTAAATTATGTTCAGTGGTTAGAAGAGAAGCTCATTCCAGTCGTGATGGACAATGCATCTTAACATAATAAGTTACTAGAAAAACAACCTATGAGCAACTCCAGAAAAGCTGACATGATTAAATGGCTGCAAGATCGACGGATAACTTTCCCTGATGGAGCTACTAATGCCAAACTGTATGAAATCGTAAAAGGAAGAGAAGAAGAAAAACAATTCACAGTAGACACTTTAATAAGGGAACATGGTCACGCTGTCCTTTGCTTGCCTCCATACCACCCTGAGCTAAACCCAATTAAGAAAATATAGGGCAAGGTTAAAAGAAAAGTGGCGTCCAATCACTACTTTTAAAATGAACGAAGTTATGGCAATTAACTGGGGGGTTAAGAACGCGCAATCCAGGAAATCTGAAAAGAAAAATGGGAGAAAGTGTAGAAAACCAAGAAATGAAGTACATGAAGGACGAACACATGTGGGACAATATAGTTGAGCAGTTTATAATCAGAGTTGATGATGGGAACGACGACACACTGTCTATGACGATCCCCAATCCGAAGACGAGATTGACCTTGGTATGAATGAGCTGCCACCCGAGTTGGATTAAAGTGAGATTGTTAATATTTTACTTAAAATGATCATACTATAATTTTTAAGGTAAAATGACCGTAGTTATAAAAACATGTTTGCATGATAGGTTAAATGATAAAGTTTAAAATTACCCTTCAGACCAAGAATTCGTGATTTCTTAATGTAGGATTTTTCATTTATTTAAAAAAAATGTATTTATATAAAAAGCAACTCCTACTTTGAACCACTGTTTTGGGGTCGGAAATTGAACAACCTCAACAACAATTATATTTACATATAGTAGGATTTAAAAACTAGAAACCGAAATACAAGGAATGAGAAATGTTTTAGTACTACCAGTTTGTCTAGGTCCGCAAAAGTGTAGTAGTTTGCCTGCCTGGGGTGCCTTTTACTCTACCTACAATTCTTCATCCTTGACAATTTTTCACTAGCCTACCTAATGTAGATTTTTGTAGAGGCTTATTTACAAAAGAATCATACAATTTACTAAAAGACAAACAATCTCTTCGGTCCTAAATTGCACTTTCACTGTAACACAAAACACTTAAGTGACCAAAGCTTTTTATTACTATACTTACACACTGGATCCAATCGGGACAAACTTCTAAACCAGCAGTTTTAACCTTTTTTGCAGTTGTGTACCCATTACCAACTTCTTTCTATGAATTGTACCCTGGACTATAATTCGTATCTAGTGTCTAGCGTCAGTAATGAGGAATCAGTATATTATTTTGCGATTACATTTTTACACTTGAATGAAGGATAATAATTAAGTTAAAAATAACAACAGCATATTTATGTACATACAATATTGTTGTGTTTACTGTGTTGGTATAGGATGTTGGGTTGAACAAACCAATTATTACACATAACTATTATCCTTCATCCAATGGTTTTGATAGCTACACTATCCGATAGGGAATTAAAAGGGCTACAAAAAAGGTGTATTGAAATTTTTTGTTAAAATGTAGGCCTACGGTTTTTACATAATTTAGGTTTGACATTTTCAAACAGCCTCCATTTTGAAACACTTCATTGGATATAATCGTTTATTTTTCCTAAAATAGATCATAGTTAGGTATTATTTTGTAAAAAAACAAAATGGCGGATACTTGGAAAACAAAGCTTTTTTAGGTCTCCTATCAGCTCCTGAAGTTTTGCCAACCTATCGCGAAACACCCTGTATACACGCGGGTTAATTCTCATTTCCATTAACAGCTGATTTCATACTTTGAAAACAAATTTTATTCTAAATTTAAGGTTAGGATTTTTTCCTTTATTTGACATTTTATGGTTATAATTAATCCTACACCATTTAGGCGATGATAACCACCCAGGTTTTACGCCTATAAAACAAATAATCCTACACCATTTAAAAAAATAAATTCTTGAATTTTATAATATTAGGCTACAAAGTAAATTCACTAGACTGGAACATATAACAATGTTGACTATGTTGAATTATTGTACAATTGAATTGACAGTTTTTGTATTCTATACTAACTCGAACCAAATTGTTTGATTGAGCAAACAAGTTTAAGAGTGGACGAGAAAATGTGGTAAATGATAATCATAATCAATGCCAAGGTCAAATCTCACAGATAACAACATTCTTGCAGTTCATGGCTTTATCGAAGGTAACCGACGGTTGATTGTTGATGAAATTGTTTTAGACGTGGGTTTCAGCCATGGAAGAACTCTTGCCATCATCACAGAGAATCTTAGCTTCAGAAAAGTCTGTGGCCGTTAGGTTCTGAAAATATTGACCAAAAATCAAAAACCAGATTGCAAATCTTAAACACTCATCCTATCACTGTAGCCCAGATTTGTTCCACTGTGGTTACTTTTGTTTGCAACATTGAAATAAGCGCTGCAATGAAAACGATCTGAGAACAATCAAACAGTCGAGGGTAACGACCTCAATTTGTTGATGACCCAACCTCAAAGTTTCTTTGAAGAAAAGAACCACTAGGAAAATTTTGTAGTGGGTGCACGGAACTATGTTGAGAGAAGTTAAAGGTTTTGTTTATATTTTTGCATGATCTATAAATGTATATAAAAAAAGTCTGGTTTATATTTGACTTACCATACATAAACTTTAAAATGTTTTTTATTTGTTTCACAACAATCCAATAGAAAAGAATCCATCCAACCCCTCGATCCAATTAAAGTTCTGATTGGTCGATGATTGGTTTCCTGAAACAAATGTACTGTTAAGTTAATAATAGCTTTACATCATTCTCCAATAAACACACATCTTTAATTTGAAATATCATATAAACATTTGCAGTTGATGTAACAGTTCTCCCTTCCGGTATGTATAAGCAATGTGGTTTTAACTGAAACTCCGCTACTTCACACCAGGGCCGCCAGGAGAGGGGGAGGGAGCAAAAGGAGCATATTGCCCCAGGCCTCCAATATCAGGGGCCCCTAGATTTAAAAATAATTAAAAACAATGAATATGTTGATTTAACAGTCAATTTATTTTTTGTTCAATAATGTATTAGTTTTAAAATATTTCATAATTAGTTTCAATCCTTTAAAAAATGTATGTACTGTAATTTTAATGAGTGAATATAAATAAAGAATATAGTACCTTTATAAATTAAATCAAGCTTGAAGGTCGTAAAGACATATGGCTTAACAGTTTCCTTTATTTTTCAATATAGGCAATTATTTTCATTAATTTCTTATATTTGTATGTATTATTACTGTCTAAGTGTACTACAAATAGGCCTAGGTATATTATTTTCAGAGTTTTTAGTATTAAATATTATGTGAAAAAAGTTACCCTTCCTTCCCCCCCCTCCCCCAACATGCTTCGAGTCAGGGGACCTCAATAATTAAATCTAACCCATGCCCCCTAAACCCTATCGGCGGCCCTGTTCACACCTAAAGAAGCTAAGAAACATATGGTTCCATTTCTACTGCCACAAAAGGTATATTTTGGAAGAAGCAGGTCAATTTTTAAGAAATTTCAAATTAATGTAAACTAAGGTTGAGTGTATCTTTTTAAAAAACAATTGAAATAAACATTTTTAAACAAAGTTTTTGGATTTACTGTTTTAAGATGGCGACCATTACCATAAAAAGGTTTGTTTCTGTATTTTTTCTAATTACTGTCACTGGTTTAACTCTCGGAATTTTACCAAACATTGCTCATATCATTTTTAAAAAAATTTCAGCATATCACTTTGCCAGTTTCATAGCCCAAATAGAAGTATGTACTTACATCTATATTTCTCTAATCCATTTTTTATAGTGAGCATATTTATTATAAATTATAAATGATGTGTTTCTCACGAAATAATAATGTATCCCTGAATTTAAGTAATACGGGAATCCATAAGGGACACATTTTTTGTTCTGATAAGTGTTAGCAATCCAATATAGTTTTCTCTGTTTTACGAAGAACACATCAAAAGATATTGAATTAAAAAACTAAGCAGATCTAGATCAAAATCATGGATTATTTATTTGAATGTAAAATATTCACAAGTAAACCGTAAATATAACTGGAGGCTTAATCTCAATATAAAAATACAATAAATAATAATTACATGTGTCCATGTGCGAAAATATTATATGTTAGTCTAATTAAAAATGTCATAATTGGTTTTCCTATTGCCTGATAAAGTTTAACGCACAGAAAGTAGGTAAGACTCTTATTAAAACAATATTATTGTCTCAGGAGGTTAAATAAATTAAGATTATGTATTTGTTACATATTCTCCTAGGCTTTTTTGTACAAATAACTTAGTTAAAACAGAAAAACTTAAGCCAAAAATTGACAATCAAACACTTTAATTCTTCATATATGCCTACTTGTACGGTAGGCCTACAAGTACTAACCAATTTAGTTCAATCAAAAAACCAAAAAATTAAACAAACTGTTCTATATTTCGGTTTCGCTTCATTGTGTATGATAATTTACAAATACATAGACAAAACGTTAGACAAATTTATAAAAACTTAACATATTATGGATTTTTCTTGTAAAATAAAAGTGTCACCCTGAGTGTTCTAGTGTCGTCCAAAGTACGGTGCCTTCTCATCCACATTTTCACGTAAGGTACCATAAAAAAGAGAGGTGGTATTTTCTCTTTTATATTTGTACCATGATTGTGTATAAACATAAGGCTTGAAACATGTTTGGTCAAGATTCTTGACCTTAACTCTTAGTAATCATCTGATTCATGACGCTAAACCAAACCCTTGTTCACACTCTGATGTAATCAGTTTTGTACAGTTCAGTTGGAGGGTAGCTTCCCTTCTACCATGTCAAACCACAATTTGAGATGCAGAGGAAGGGGATGATTGTTTATTTGCAAAGCTGTATCGCGCCTTGAATAGAAAATAATTGTTCTCTGGAGCCATTCTCTGTGAACCAGGATTAAACTGGTATTTATTGCTAAAAGTTTTATAATTTATAAAATGTTACATAAAATTGACACTGGTGTAAACAAATAAAAAGATGATCTGGCACCATGACACCACGGATGGTACGTACATCAATCTGTTAAATAACTTTAAACTTTCATTATCAAGTACAACCAAAAAAAAGTACTTTCATCCTAAAAAAAAACTAATTACAACCAAACTACACTTCTACATCATATTACATTCCTTATCAGGTAGGTAAACTTCGCTTATCTATTAATTTGTCGCTTTGCAAAGATGTAGGTGCTAAGGTCGGCATTGCTTCTTCAACTTCCAATAGTTCCGTTTTGCTTTCGGTTGCATACCTGTTGAATCTAAACAGTTCTTTTCATGTATTTATAAAGTTTATAAATACCTTAATTCATTCCGTCGAACAATCCAATGTATTTATCCGTGTGGATAACTAGTTTCAACGGTTAAATAAGGCCTCTCGAACTAAATAAGGCCAAAAAACATAGGTGGCCATCGAATTTGGCAGGAGACTCGAGTTTCGACTCAAGAAAGAACTTACAAAACACAACATTGTACTTTCTCACAGAACATTCAATAAACTAGCTAATTCTCTGACCCCAAAAAATAGCACTCACGTGAACAAAATGAATCTATCCGGTGTATATAAGAGCACCTGCACCGACTGTGAAAAATTCTACGTCGGCCAAACAGGACGATCGTTTGACACACAATTCAAAGAAAACCTACCCCGACCTACAATAGCCGAACCAAAGTCACATTTTGCCCAAAATATAATTCACCACGATCACAAATACACCTCCATAGACGACAACCTAACAATACTCCACATTTCTAAAAAGGGTCATTTACTATCGTCACTCGAAGAGTTTGAGATACGCGACGCAATACAAAACAAACACCACCTCTCGTTAAACGACAAAATAAATTATTGCTCGAATGCACTGTTTAATACTGTAATCAAACTAAGGGAAGGGATCAAGAGACACGACCCGTTCAATGTTTAGTCAGTTATCAATGACCTCTCGGCTCATCCACTCTTGTTTCGCCAATACCAAACGTTGGTTTAAAAAACAGCGAACATTCGTTACAGATCGGTTTATGTGTTCTAAGTATATATGTTACCGTGTTATTGTTTTAATAAATTTTTATGGTTGTAATAAATTTTAACTAAATTATTCTTTTAAACAACAATATGAGACTGATAATAAGATGACGCCTCAGAATGGCTGAACAACTTCTTCCCAACAACGGTGTCTAAGATCTGACGATGATGGTATAGCCGTCGAAACTCGTTATCCACACGGATAAATACATTGGATTGTTCGACGGAATGAATTAAGGTATTTATAACCTTTATATATACATTAAGTATACAATCCCGGAGGCTAACCCCACATTATGTCTAAGTTTTCTTCAAATCTAAACAAAGGTTGATTGATATATCATTTTAAACTTTAAAAATAAACATTTTGTCTTACTGTTTTGGTACTGTTTTATGATGTTGACCCTAAACCTAGAAATATTTGTTTCTGTATTTTTAATTACTACCACTGGATGGTTTTAATCTCTGAACTAAAAATGCCACCACACATTGCTAACCCTTTCAAATGGTGGCCAACTTGCTCACTTTGACTCAAAATTTCAAACCGACAAAAAATGTAAAATTTCAGGGAAATAAAAAAACTTATGTTTGCAAAATTTTAACAGCAATTTTGGCCAAAGGGTATTAAATTCAAGATATCATGTTTTATGGTCATACCTCCGATAATTTTTCCCCATGAACGGAGGGTTTTATAAACTATATAAGAAAAATAAATTTGGATAAGATTTTTATCAAGATGTTACAAACTAAGTACAAACTACAATTCTACAACATATACATATATTAAAGAGAACTAGCATCATCTGTCAATCCATTATCCGGAAGCATGATTTGTCACTTTGCAATATTAATTAATGCACTAAGCACATATTCATTTTAATATTAATTATTTAATGCATAAGCTACCACC
>JAGFPH010000153.1:778221-815451 GCA_018207615.1 Philaenus spumarius
AACGCCGTACGGGTCAGCTAGTATATATATATAATCCAAATACCAATAACTCATTCATCACGAAATCTCAAAAACCACTGAACGGATTGGAATGAAATTTGGTATGTAGCTTCCTCTAGGGCACCAGGTGCTCGCTAAGAAAGGTTTTTAAAAAATTTGAAATTTTAGGAGGGTTTGGGTGGTCAAAGTTACTAAAAATCCCTTTAAGAAATACATAGTGTAATATATTTATTGATATATTTTTTTGTTGATATACATTTAACTTTGATTTGTCTATCCGTGCAAAGCCTTATCGGGCCAGGTAATATAATATACAGTATATGTCTAAAAGCAGTCAGTGTTTTTGTTTTGTTTTTTTTTGAAAATGTACATAACAGTTCTATGCCAAAACTTCTGGTGATAAATAAAATTCTGGTGGTAGAGTAATTACAATAACTGTATTCTACTAATTCGTTAAGTGCATTACATAGTACATGTCAAAAATAAAAACAGAAAACTTAAAGTAAGAGCCTTCTTTTCATCTTGCCAGCTATTTTTTCTATCACTTTGTCCCAATGGATGGATAACATAGTTAGGTCACTGAGTCTTCCATCACTCGATACACTCACACTGCTCTGCGTATTGCCATTCTCTCTCTAGCAGTCTAATAAGCTCTTACTAACAATATGATAACATGGCAGATTTATTATTGTAGGTTTAAAGACGTTACACTTTTGTAAATAACGTCATATTACAAAATTACACTACAGTGTAATTATTTGAACTGTATATCTATATCAATGCAATTTTATAATCCTAAGAAAAAAATTGGTGCATCAGGATATTTCGGAGTGGGCTGCAGCCTGGTAAGCCCACCCCTGGCTATGTACCTGGTAATTGCATGAAAATATCTTAACCATTTCAAAAACATCATGTTTTTTCCATTAATTTGCAATTAATAATAATAACAAAAGTATAATCATACAAATTTTGATTTATATATTTACTGACTAAAATTTAAAGTAAAATGCTATCATGGACATTGTAAATCATATAGGTCCTAACTATAAAGCAGTCATTAAAATTGTATTCAGTATTTTCACAAAATAAAATGAGGAAAAAATGCAATCACGTTAATACATTTTAATTTATAATAAAAATACAATCAAACAAATTTTAATTTATATTTAAAAAAAGACTAAAATGAGAAAAATTTAGCCATGGTAATTTTTAATAATAATAATAATAAACTCACCTATACAATGATAATGTTTAATAATGTTTATACATTTAATGTTATGGCCTATGTCATCAGTCTTTGAAACTTTTGAAGTCTTTGAAGTTAGAGTTTTGCTTTACGTTTTTTGGCAAGTAAACTTGCATGTTGATTTAAATACCTTATTCGAATAAATTTAATCTTTGTTTGATATAGCTCTGAACTACAGATTTATATTTGTCTTCAATTTCCGTAGACGGATAATTTTGTTTGTCAACTGTTTTACAACTCCAGTTCCTTTGGGAATTTGATTTTTTGTGATTGTTTTGATTCTTCAACTTTTAAATCTGTTATAAAATCGTCATCACTAAAATGCACAGAACATAATAATATGAAGGCTGAACTAGGATTCCATTTGTCGACTCATTTACATTTTTGTATCCATTGTTTCTGAAAAGTAACATTCTTTGGAATCCTAAATATAAGTATGGCACAAAAATTAAAAACTATAACATGAGATAGACCGAGTTAACATATTAATTACTGAGGGCTAATTTAACTTGGTGCAGAGATATTAAGTTAAATTGTTGAACAAAAAGTTATCTTCTACAATTTTAATTCAAAAGATAGCCACAAGAACTAGTTTTAAATCAAAATATTAAGACAAAAGAAAATTGTAATAACATTTTATATGAGTAAGTGGGATATTATTATTTACTATTACAACAGAAACCAAAAAAGATCTAGACCTACCTGTGATAAGATATATTAGTTCTTCCTTTTTGTTTTGCTTTTCCATAATAATAAACGCAAGTTGAATCCGCGCAAACGGAACCACCTTTAGGTTCATTTTTGATTTTGTAGCCATAGTAAATATTTGTTCTACTTAAAACACTTTATATAATTAAAAAGAGTTTAAGTTTAAACAAAAAACGCAAACCGTAAAGCTTTCACAAATGAGTAACGCGTATAACCGACAAAACCTTGATCAGTGTGTAGTATGTACTACAGCCTACGTTTCAGCTTAATTTGCCCCACCCCATTTTTAAAAAATATTTCTTGAATGAGGCAACCTTTACTGTCTATAAACCTTGAAGACAAGCGAGTCTGGATTCTGCTAACAAGGTTACTAACAGACTCTTAGGCTTGAACATTTATCCTCAAGCTGGCTCCCCCCTCCCCACCCCCTTTAACTATAAACTGTTAAATCATCTAATGTTTGTGTGCAAGCCATTTTAGAAGAACAACTATCAACATCGATCCATAATTAATTATTATTATATAAGATGGTGGGTACCAGTCCTGTCTTTGTGAGTAGTAATTAAATAAAGGGAATTCAGTGACATAAGAAACAGGATGTTTACAGAGGAACACGTAATGAAAATGAAATGCAATTAATTAGAGATAAATAATTTATTGGAAGTAAGTAAAGGAGTAAATGGTAAAAGGTAAGTAAATAATGAAGAAAGAAATTAGTTAACCAATAAAAACATTACTCGAATTTGTAAAAACACATTCTAAAAGTTTCTTGACGTGGAAAAGTAAATTAATAAAAATTCATTGCATCCTTCTTGTCAAAATTGCCGTCTTAAGTGCAAAGCTTATACATCAGAAATTAAATGAAAAGTAATAATAAATGATAATTACTGCAGAAAAAGTTGCCACCTATCAATTTTAAACGTGTTATTTAAATTCTTCTGATAATTGTAACATCAGTTTGCTGGGAATTATGAGTAATTACTGTTTCCAGGCCTAAGTATGTTTTGTACTAAGTGAAATACAGTAAGACCTCGATAATCCGGCACGCTCGGGGATCCGGTGATGCCGGATTATCGAATATGCCGGATTATCGAGGTCTTCCTTTAAAATGGTTTAGACAGGGAATAAACTATAAATAAACGCACATGTACTGTATATGAACACGTAAATTACACGTTGAAACTACGTAACATTAACTGCGTAGAGAGATTGCCGCTAACTAATAAATTTTAAAAGCCTAAAACAAAATAATTTCGTACATAAAATATTTATAATATAAGCTCTCTGAGTGCTGGATTGTAACAAATATATAAAAAAAGGTACCGTATACTATCGTGCGAGTGGCACGCTGATGTTATAATTGCGATCATAGCTCCAGGCTTCAAGATGATAAAATATTTTTCCTATAATAACGTGATTAGTTTTTTATAAGACATATCTAGTCTTTAAAATAATTTTGAGCATACATGAAGCGGAGTAATTATGTGTTTTATGTTGTTTCAATGTCTTTTTTGCCGAAACATGAATATAAACAGGAACAGCGTTCGGTAAGGGGGAGTATGGGCGTAGCAGTGAACAGCGGAGCAGACAAGTTGCGGCGTAGTGATGCGCGATTGTTTGACCCTCGAGATGTTTGAACAATCGAGACAATCGACTAAAACATCACGCATTTCGTGTATCACTAGTTGGGTGTATTACTAAGAGAAGTAGACATAATTAATAAGTGATTTTAAGTTTTACAGAATAAATACTTTGTATATAGAAGCTCGATTTTTTAAATTTGTATCCTAAAAGTCACTGAAAAGTCACTGATTTTTATTTCTGGGAACTAGTAGATACCCTGAAAGCGGTTTTAAACTGAACAACTATTTACAAGAAATTCAATGTATCTTTTTCCAAAGACTTCAATTTGTTCAAATAATCTCCATTAAGTGGAATACGTTCAACAAAATACTGTCAGCAACGAAAGTGTTAAAAGGTCCCTTTAACGTTTTTAAAGGACGACGAGAGCACATTGTTTTGAATCGGTTTGATTTTTAGAAGAAATTTTGATTGAAATGTTTGTTTTGGACAAGTTTATTGAGCAGTAGATTTTTACACACTGTTTTTAACGGATGCGGAGCCAACAGACAGTGTAGACCGGGCTTAAATCACTCAATAACTACAAAAACTGCTATTTTTAATGAATGCAAATTTTCAAGATGATTGATGCCGAACTATCGAGTCTACCGGATTATCAAGGTCTTACTGTATTCCGAAATAAAGGTCAGCAGCAGTACTGATCGATTACAAGAAACAAACCATAACTTAATTCGGCCTTTTTATTGAATTTTGATGTCGAATAGATATACTGTACAGAAAAATATTCATATTGCAGTGGATGTTAGACTTTTGACTTACCCTGTATAACTTCAATTTTCGTCAACCATATGGCATGTGAAACAATAATATCCCATTGAGAAATATAGTTTTTAAGTCAGACTTACTATAGTAATTCTGAGAATGTTTATATTTTGGTATCTATGCATTTAAGTGTTGGTTACCATGTATTTTTACACTAAGCAAACAGACCTTCTGGTTTTCTTAATATAATATGAAACTATTCTCTCTACTTATTGTAAAAAATCTAATCACAACTATGCCTTGCTAAGGAAGTGTGTTTATTTAACCTGCATATTATAACTACTCAAACATATATAGTTGATGAAATCTTCGAAACAGACGAATCTAGATTATGAATTTTGAACAAGAAGAACTTGAAGTAGTAGGATTAAAATACTGGGATTTAAATTCAATACCTTTAGCTTTACTTACCAATGCTCTAACCACTAACCTAACCTGACCTGTCCTGATCACCACTGGATATTGTTTGATGTTTTTTCACTTGTAACGTTTGCTGCATTTCAGTGAACTATCAAAGTAACTACCTCGTTAGAATCAATCTTTATTCTATATGCAGCCAAAGGTAATGTTATTTAATACAGTATTTATTTTACTATTAAAGGTGTAATTAATTTGCCTTATATATTTCCCTAGCAAGAATCAAATAAAACAAATTACAAGAGGATATAGAAAAAAACCAGGATTTTAAGGGGAGCAGGAAAGGCAAAACAAAATTTTATTTTAAAATTTTTTGCGTATTTTGATTTCTTAAAGGGTTTTCTTTAACCCTTTCCACTCGAGTGTCGGGGCAGCCCCGCACCCTACTAATCCACATGAACTCCTATGTCATGCGAGCCCCAAACTCGCTATGCCAACGTTCTTTAATTGCATTTGAACGGACGTAGGTAGTTTGAAGACCACTATTGTTGAAGTTTAAGATGGCTTGCTATCTGTGGAATTTTTTTAGAACCATTTATGTTCAGTTTCTGTGGTAAATAAATCTTAAAAAATGTAATGTTTGCCGTCTTTGGCCGCTCTGTAAACAGCTGTCTGCTCTCGCCGTTGTTTGGTTCCTACTTACTACGCAGTGTTTTAGTGAGCTTACGCGTTGTTTAGTTTTTTTGTACTACGTTGTTATCATGTGTAATTTCACAGATTATTTTTTAATATTGTTCTTTTTACAATAACGATTGTTGTGAAATGAAATGAACGAAGACGACGGGAGTGGCGAAGGAACTTTTGTTTCGAACCTGAGTGATTCCAATATTACCAATAAGTTTTGAAAAAAGCTTTTCTTACTAGTTTTGACCTATATAATGCTGTTGCTAAGCAATAAAATGAATAGTTGAGGCAATTTTGTACAAGTTGGTTTCAAAACTAATTTTTTCATAAAAACTAATTTTTTACACATTTTTAAACCACTTAATTTTGTTTGTAAGGATATAGACAACAAATAAAGGTCTTCCCATTGAAAATTTGTTCAAAATTCTTGTTTTTTCCGGTTTTTTGTTACAAATTTCAATTTTTTTCAGTAAATAAAATTAAAAAAATATACTAAAAAATAGAAATATATGTTTTATTTCATACCAATCTATACTTTAGTCACAGAAGAAACTACAAATAAAAAATCAGCCTTTTAGAACATACAGAAATACTTTTTTTTTTAGTAAACAAATTAAAGTGCAATATTCACTCAAAATTAAATGGAGCTGATAGCAACACTAGGTCCCCCAGTAATTGGAGTGGAAAGGGTTAAGAAAATATAAATAGTTTTGCTGAAACAAATTTTTAAATGTGTTAAAAAAATAATGAAATGAAGTCACAAAGATTTTGGGCCGGGTGGCGTCTTGAGTCACGCGCAGTTCATACAATGTAAAGCGGCATGGGAAGTGATATTATTTTGTCAAGTCGGCAGTGGAGCTTGAAGGTGACAGTGATCTGCTTTGGCTTTCATTGTTTATTTACTGTTTGTTTTAAGCATCTACTCTTTTATAGCGGTAAGTTTTGACTTTTCCACTCGTTTACCGAAACTATAGTTTTTTTATATAAAGGTACACTTTTCTCAGGAAGTACTAAAGAAAGATGGTTGATTTTTTTTTTGTGAATAAGGATGTCATAGTATTCTACTCTTGCAAGCAAAATTATTTTCATAACTTAACATTATCATATGTATAAAAAATTAATTACTTTCAAAAACTTTCTTTTTTTTTTTGGTAGCAGTTTAAAAAATCTCTTAAAAATTTATTTTTTGTTATATTACCATGAAAGAGCATGTTTTTGCTAACCAAGGAGTGTATATTATGCTGTTAAAATATTAATAGTGTAGCTTCTATACTTTCTGAGAAAAATGTACCTAAATTGGCTAATTTTAACATGCGCAGCACAGACCCTTCCCGCTCCCCTAATCCCCTTTATTTAGCTTTTTGCGCAAACGTTCTGACCCTTATCCTGTCCTGATCGCCATTAAATAGTAGTTGATGTTATCTCACTTATATGGAAGTAGGGCCTAACTACCTAGTGAGAACCAATCTTTATTCTATATGCAGCCAGTGGTACTGTTATTTAATGGACCAAGACCGGGATTTGAACCTGGGACCTTTACGATTACATCATAACGCTCTACCAACTGAGCCATTCTGATTACTCCAAATATCGGTCGATCTTATCTCACTTGCACGGTTTTACTGCAATTATTGAGTGTTAAGATACTGAATACCTCGTGTATACGACATTGAAAACAATATTCAGTCTGTTAGTTCAATAATTGCAATAAAACCGTACAAGTGATATAACATCGACCGATATCTGGAGCGGTCGGGGTGGTTCAGTTGGTAGAGCGTTACAACGGAATCGTAAAGGTCCCGGGTTCAAATCCCGGTCTTGGTCTATATTTTTACTATATTTAATATAGCATTTACTATTAAAGTTGTTTTCAAAATCTAAATTTTGACAAGCATTTTTTAGTAGGCCTCGCAACAAAGTTTAGAGTGTTTTTTACTGATTACACAGACATAGATACAAGTTAAGAAAACTGTGCAAAGGTTAATTTTTAAAACACAGATGAAAAATTAAAAACGTACGATATAAATCTGAGATTAGTAAATTGGTTAGTCTATAGATAAAGCTATTATATACAGCAGGCTCAGGTAAAACTATACAGCAGGTAAATGATAGAGGTAAGGACTTTATGTGTTGCTGTTGCTGATAGTTGGCAGAAAATATTCCATACATCACTTAAACAACAGTTTCAGTTACTTCAGTAGATGCTAAGGTTTCAGACATTTCAATTATGGTATAGTATAAGCAAGGCCGTGGCCAGGGAGGGGGTCAGAACCCCCCCTAAATCCCTTACATGGACTTTAAAGCTTTTATGGTGTTTTACGTTTTGATTGATTTTTGAGGAACTAGACAGGCTACAAGGTCGTTCAGGGGGTTGGCGTGCGAAGCACTCAATGCATTGTGTATTGAAAATACTCACCAATATGGGGTTGGCGTGCAATGCACTGTGCGTCGGCCGCTTCTCATACTGTTCATTGTCAAGCTCACATGTGCGTCCTTAGCACTGAACGTGTTAAAAGGGTTTAAATTCAAATCCCCGGTTCTGACCTGACCCCCTTCCCGAAAAGTTTTCCTGGCTACGGCCTTGAGTATAAATATAGTGTAAGTCCTTTTAGAGAAAGAAATATGAATAAGGCTTCATGTTCTTATATTATGTAGAAATAGTGGTTGTATGGAAGTGATGGTACTTTTAGACTTTCTGCGCATATCTAAGGTGTACCCAAAGGCATTCTTATCTGTAAATACTGACAAGGTGTAGGGAGAAAACGTGGAGCTGGTCAAACTAGAATGTATAGGACATGTTCAAAAGCGCATGCAAAAACAGAGAAATCAAAAATCATTATTTGGTAAATGCTGAACTCCAGCCTTTTATGGTTTAGACCTTCAAAGAATATCAATAGTTTTGCTGCAATAAAACAGGCTATATGGGTTGAATTCTTTCATGTTACATCGACGGACAAGAATCCAACACGCTTTGACCTAAAGACAAAAACACATGGTGTGCTACAACCAAAGCTTATTAACACTTTCCATTCTACGCCATTTTACAGTCCTAATACGAATGACTAGCAAGATGGCGCCCTCGGATCGGACTTGCGGCTTTAACCGCGTCAGTCATAGGTCTTGTCGTGTTCGAACCAAATCTATTCATTTCATGCCTATTTTTGTGAATCATTTTAAAATGTATTAATATGTTATTAAACCTATTCTGAATAATAAAAATAATAATACTTTTACGTAAAACACATTTATTTATTAATAAAAAATGTCAATAATGTGAATTAATTGTATTATTAAATGATTTTTTATTTATTTTTTTAAACAAGTCCTAGTAAAACATGAATGTGTTTTATATAACATAATTCGTAACTTATAAAAATAGCAATGACACAAAATTAAATTTTGTATGTTACTTTATCATAAAGTAAATTGAGGACAAAGCAAAAAATGAACTGTTAAGACATAAGTTCTTTATTTTTAAATATCTCGCTTCCTCCTCTACTACGAACCATTATGGAAATATTTAAAAAATGTACATAATATATTAATTTAGATTTATATAAAAATAGTAATCATTCATAAACCAAGAGAAAAATATAAAATGAGGACAAAGAAAAATAATTAACTGTTAAGACGTAATTTTGTTATTTTTCACTAATATGGTGAAATATCTTATGATATAAATAGAAGTGATAAAAATAATTGATTTAAATTAATAACTTATCTTAAATTGTGAAAATATTGGCAGAATCGTCGAAAACATGGCTCAAAAACGGCAGTTTTTGAACGCCAACAACTTTCTTTGTAGTCGATATTCTCCTAGGCTACGCGAACAGTACTCGTACAAGGTACTAACTACTGAGGTACGAAATACGGCCATAGGCAATGACTAAATCCCCTCTTTTCCAAAGTAAAGTAAATAGTGCATGTGAGGTTAAAGCCGTTGTGGCGATGAACTGTTTTTGCGGATTTAACCGCGCTCAGCACGGAACGTGTTAAATAAAGCAGATTATTTACATGAAAATCATTTCAATTTTCCTGAATTAGTAATTATAGCAATAAAACCCATATTTCAGACATTATCTGACTCAAAGCTGCTTGAGAAATGTTTCAAAGGAAAAATACAAAATCCCAATTAGTCTTTGAACAGTGCAATTTGATCAATGGTACCTAAAACAGTATTTGTCCAACTACAAACTCTAAGGTATATTAGGCCAGTCGGTGGGGGTAATTTTAGACCAAAAGTTCCAGTAATGTACAATACGGCTGATTTTATTTTTGTAAGTACAATAAAGTATGTAGATTAACATAAAAAAAGTTTACCAGTCCATCGATTTCCCAAAGTCGAAAAAAAATCGATTATCATTTTTTTTTCGATTATCCGTAATATTTCGAACTGCGATGAAGATAGAGAAAAATAAAACATACCACCGTGTAGGGGAGGTATTTTTAAATAAAAAAGGTCATATGTACTTCTTTCCTCCGAGCAATGGTTTGTCTGGAAAAAAATCGATAATGCAGGTATGTATTTTGCAGCAGGGGAAATCACTAAAAGTTGAAATCTCATTCATATATGAAGCGTTTGGCTCATTCTAAATTAGCTCAATTTAATTATATCTAATTGAAACTTGACATAGGAGTTAAAATATGTATTTTAAACATTTATGCTGAGTCTCAGCTTGTTATCTTGAAAATGACCCGGTCTATAGCCACTTGACTTATCAATGGGTTTCTCTATTTTAGGAGTACCGAACCCACGAACTAATTTTAATCTATTCCAGTTTCGTCAATTTTTGGAATATCAACATAAAATTTGTTTTACAAGTTGAATACACCTGTATAAATATTCTTAGTAAGTATGAACGATTTTGTTGTTGTTATTTTTATAAACGAGGCGCTTGAAAATAGTCTTCTGTTTTACCTATCTCGTTTTAACTATAACACTTATGGATTCAACGACTCCATTTTCGACATTTTTGAACATATCGATTTAAAAATTGGTACAGAAGTTAAAAACACAATTGTTTTTTGCTATACTTATTTTAAAAACTATATTTAAAAAAATGACTAATCTGCAGCTGATCAACTCAAGGGTTTTGATGAAAAATCTAAAAAGGTCTAAATTTATACTTTTTTAATTTACTTGTGCTTTTAAAAGTAAATAATGAAAAAGGTTTATACTATTTGAACTTGTTTGAATCTATATATTTAACTTATAAAAAAACTTTCATGATGTTATTTAGAAAATTTTCTAAACTGGAGCCGATTAAAATTAGTTCGTGGGTCCGGTACTCCTAAAATCGAGAAACCCATTGATAAGTCAAGTGGCTCTAGATCGGGTAATTTTCAAGATAACAAGCTGAGACTCAGCATAAATATCTAAAATATATATTTTAACTCCTATGTCAAGTTTCAATTCGATATATTAAAATTCGGCCAATTTAGAATGACCCAACGCTTCATATATGAATGAGATTTCAACTTGTAGTGATTTCCCCTGCTGCAAAATGCATACCTGCATTATCGAATTTTTTCCAGACAAACCATTGCTCGGAGGAAATAAATATATATGACCATTTCTATTGAAAAATACCTCCCCTACACGGAAGTATTTTTTATTTTTCTCTATCTTCATCCCAGCTCGAATTATTAAGGATAATCGAAAAGAAAATGATAATCGATTTTGTTTTCGACTTTGGGAAATCGATATACTGGTAAACTTTGTTTTATGTTAATCTACATACTTTATGGTACTTATAAAAAAAATCAGTCGTATTGCAAATTACTGATAGTTGTAACCTACATCGACTGGGCTATATGGTGTTTTTTCTGCTGTGTATTCATTTATTATGAATTTATAAGTAAAGTTCAAATTATGGAACAATTGGGACTGAACACTGGTAAAAATTTAACCAAAGCACTATTTTGGAAGCAGTACAATTTCGAAAAGCTGAAAAAGTAGTTAGTGATCTTGAAAATAAATTAAAAATACAAGATCAATGAAAAGGAAGAAGTTCAAGAGCAGGAAGAAAAAGAAATCCCATCGTAGTGTTGGACAGTATTATGTTTTGTGGTTAGGATAATAATGTGATTTACTTTTTGTGAGAGTGTGTTGTTTCACCTTTGGTGCATGTTACCTTAGCTTCTGCTACTCCTAGAGTAATGACAGTTTTACTGAATGTAAACCTTAATATACCGTAGTTTAGTATCTCTTTCAAGGCCCTAAAACAATTTTAATATTTAACTTTGTTAAATATTATTTTCTTTACGTTTTATCATAAAAGTGGTAGTGTGGAAGAAAATGTATATCTCCCTTAATACTCAAAATTGACTACAATGGTTGCATAAGGAATTAAAACACACCATGTTTAAAAATACAGCTCTATCTCAGTTCAGTCCTTACATAAGTTTATTATAAAAAAGGTTTATTACCTTAGATTTTCTCCGTCAGACAATCCAAAATTTTTCCTCCTATCGGATTACTACTTTCAACGGCTATACCGTCATCGTCGGATCTTTGATATCAGCCGTTCTGAGGCGTTGTCAAAGTCACTGGCCTAATTAATTAATACATTTTCCAATTTTTACTCAACATATTTCAATATACGTTATTTAGTTAATAGACTCAACATATTCTTAGTCATCGTTTTTAGTACTTTTGGACTAAGTACTTTTTAAGGCATTTTATATTTGTAAAGCCTTAATGGTTTCCATTTCAACATTTCGTCCAACAATGTTAGGGATTTTGTTGGGCGCAATGTTATGATCCTATACGTACTTTCTTTGCATTGAGCCCAACAATACTATGCTCAATGTTGCAAAGTCTTGGACCTGTTTCCCATTCTGTGATTACAACAGTCTTGATAAAATATTAACTAAGCCATGGTAACAACAAAAAAGGTGAACTGCGCATGAACTGCTTTGCGCCCAACATTGCGCCAGAGTCAAGGACTAATTCCATTGTGTTAGGCACAAAGCCGCAAGACACTGCGCCTCAACATTTTTCCCCCAACTTTGCGCTGCGTCAAATTTATGTGTTCCATTTCAACTTTGCAAAAAAGTGGCGAACTTTGCGTCCAACATTGTTGGGCACAACTTTTGTTGAAATGGAAAATTAGCTTAACATACTAATGTCTTTCTCAAAAAGTTGCTTGCACAGCTCCTGTTACAACAAGCTGGGTCAAAGAAAAAGCTCTCAGTTTTGCAACATTACATGAACAATTTTCTCTGCCTTTCCCTGACTTTTTTACATCTCGCTGATTACTATTCATTTCCCTGACTGTAGGAATCTTGAAAAAGTAAAAAAGCTTAAATTAATAATTGCACAAATAAAGTAGAACCTTGTTAAGTCGGATCAAATACTATCAGAACCGGTCCGGCTAGGGTGACCAAATTATTGCCTGAGAAAACCAGGACAAAACCAGCCGGGCAACGAATTCCCTCTCCCCCAATGTACCCAGGTTTTTAAAATATAAAATTTTGTATTTTTATAGAAATTTATGAATTGTTAATACATTTTGTTAGCCTGATTGTAGCCTATTGATAAAAACGAGAAACAAAATGTACTATGACTTACTTTTAAATCTGTTTAATTAATGATATTTAATTTATGTTATTTAAAAAAATTATTATAGTTTTCAAAATATTATAACCATGGAATTTAGTATAAAATTTAATTGACATAAGATTAAAATTGTTTTTAAAATGGCTTAAACAAAGTGAATATTTTGATAACGTACAAAAATGATTTATTATCAATTATAAAATTAACAATACAGTGAATACGTATAAAAATGATCTTGATTTACTATATTGACTAACGAGCTTAACAATGGTTACAAAACAAAGCCCAGTTTTCTTGGTGCACTTGAAAACTTATCAAGAACTTCCTCGTCACTAACAGTAATGTGATAGAAAGTAAAGCCAGCCCTTTAAGCCTACTTTCAGATGTGCTGTTCCTTAAGTATGACTTCAATCTTATCAGGCTAGAGAAAGTTCTCTCCACGGTTGCAACCGAAACAGAAAGAACTGCTAGGAGTTTCAAAATGGTATAAATGTTAGGAAAAAAAGACTTATCACATTTTGCTAGAGAACCAATAGCAGTTTTCGCAAGATTATCAGGTTTTTGCTGGCTCCAATTTTCTCACTCTGCACTATCTATTTATATGACAAATCTTCTTTGTAAAAGTTTACAATAGCTTCCAATGAACAAAAATCAGTCTTAGTACAAAATTGCTGAAGGACGTTTTGTAAGGATGCAACTGTTTCCTTGTGGGATTCAAAGCGCTCCTTCAGTGAGTTACAAAATAATCCAGGTATGGTATATAAATAGCTCGTTGATAATATTCTTCTTCTGTTGTGTATGGGACATTGTATTGTATATGGGGTGGTGAGCGCCTGTAGCGGCGACCGGCTGTAGTTAAGTTATCCGCGCAAGCACAAATTCAACCCCTTGTCGCTGGCAGAGGACTGTATGTCCGGTGAATTCGCACCAACCAAACTGTTCACCGCTCACTGTCGAAGTCATTCTGCTATAGGAAACGGGGATCCTCTACATTCTCACTTCAGCGGACATAGGTGTGAGTAAACATCGCTGCCGTAGTGTCTAATTACTCCTATGCCCGTAATGTTAAATCAGACACTATGGCGGCCATGTTCTCTCACACCGATGTGCGCTGAAGTGGGAATGTAGAGGATCTCCGCAGAGGAACTTCCTATTAGCTCTCAGCGCATTATGCACTAAAATAATTTAAATTAGTCAATTTTGTCCTAAATTTTCCCCCCCCCCCCCCCCCTATATACGTCCCTGGCCTATAACTAATATAATAGGATTACAATGTGAAAAATTAACACAAAGGCGTAGACAGAGTTTATATAGCCTATTCTGAGATATACTTCTTCAATATAAAATTTGAGGCAGGTAAGCGTGGAAAATACAAAATGAAAACAAAATATTGCAATACACAGCTGTTTACAAGTATACTCATTAGATAAGCGGTAGTGCACTAGTGGAAACGCGGCAAACTAGCCGTCTGTAATACTTCGACTAGGAACTACATTATGGGAAAGGGGAGTGCAAGCCAGTGTGTTCCACCTTTTGCTGACTATCTGCTAGTGGGCATCTACAGAACCTTTTTTCCTCCTCGTCACTAACCCTATAGGAAGGAAGACGGTAAAATTGGTAACAATTCAAATACCCTATTGAAATTTACCAACCATCAGTAGGCCCACCTTCCGGTAAATTTAAGATTGACTGCGATATTAGTTAACAGCCCTTGACAAATATACATACTATATAATACCTAGTAGCCTACCAGCTTAACAATAACCTGAACATATTGCAGTTCTGGATGTTTCCAATCTGTAAACATATAAGTTTTCACCATTACTTTAACACACTATCCAACACGCTCGCCGAACTTGACCTGTCGTCGAACCCAACACGTTGGGTGTTGTCAGCACACAGTTGAACATCCGATCGAGCAAGTTGGGTATATCATCATTTGAACAATTGATTTTGAGCCAGCTGTAGCTGTTTGTGCTGGTGTTTTATAATCCGAGTGATTCAATTTTCGATTTCACGAATTTTTCGTTGCAATCCGAAATAGGTTTTTTACATTTTTCTATCAGGACGGCGCACTCTTTTTTACATGAGTGTTTATTATAATAGCCTTTGCTTTTACGTCCCAAAGAACCCGCTGTTCCCTAAAAAGTTCGATGAATTCTGTCTAAAATTGTTTGTCGTCATTAAACGACGTTTTGTAACCTCGATCACAACACTTCTGTGCCACTAAGCTAGGTCTAGTCAAGTGAGACGCTCGACAGTTCCCCGCACAAGTCCGAACTATCCCAACATGTCTGACGCTCGGCTCGAGTTGGGCGGTGCTGTCAAGCCGAGCGCCAGACCCAACAAAACCGTCGAACATGTTGGGATGGATCCCACACAATATGTTCGACGAGCCGCTGGATCCCAACATGCTCGATAGTGTGTGGGGGCTTTTAGATTTTTTCTATGATTGGGTGGCGTATTCTGTAATTTTGCTGATGTTTTAAGTTATAGTAGCACTTCTTCGATTTGTACCTTACAAAAATGAAAAGGATGTGGTAGGCTTTCACAATGCTTTACATTATTATGTTTATCATTATTTCTAAACCAATTACATTTTAAAACTTAATGCGTGCCATCGATTCCACTAGATAAATCTTTGACTTTCATAAGTATAGGGTACATAGTGGTAACGAAACATAGCAAAGTTAATAGCCTAATAATGTTAGTATGGTGTCAATAAAAAAGATCTAAGGCATGGGCACCCCCCCCCCCCCCCCCGCTAGCTCCCAGGGAATGGAAAATATGTATATTATTAATTATAGTGAGGTATTTTTCTTTAAAGAGATTAGCACTAAAATATGTTTTAAATGTTATGTGCCTTTCGATTTTACATATTCTTATTATATTTTTTACAAGATTTCAAGCACGAGCTGCAATGCACTGCGTATTGTAAATACTCCCAATATGGGGGTTGGCATGTGAAGCACGCAATGCTCTGTGCATTGAAAATACTCAAAATACGGGGGTTGGCGTGCAATGTACTGTGCGTCTGCCGCTTCTCATACTGTTCAGTGTCAAGCTCACATGTGCATCCTTAGCAGTGAACGTGTCTAGTCCCACTCTAGAAAATATCATATGGACGCCCATGAACTAAGGTTGTGTATTGTTCTTCTAATGTAGGTTTTGTTGTATTTACTTGTAATATATTACTTTTATCGTGTCACTATTGCACATGTGACATAAAATGACGGATAACCTTTTTACAAAGAGTGTTAATGTTTTTTTCGTACTGGGTGAAATAATTACTGACTCGACTGTACACATAGAAAACACATTCAATTTAATAAAAAGTCTTATAAATCTTTTATTTTAAAATGTCCTATCTGGTAGACGAAATTAGTGTTGGTTTGGTTTAGGTTGATAAGTTTATCGATTTAAACAATTGAACATCGGTAAGATGAAATGTGTCTATTTTGGTAAAGATAGGGTAGATTAAAAAATGCATAAGAAAACTAATACGTTATAAGATTTGTCGCTACTGTAAGTATGCATATAAATGTATTTTAAGTACCTTAAAGTATGTAGATTAATATAGAAAAAAGTTACCAGTCTATCGATTTCCCAAAGTCGAAAAAAAATCTATTAACATTTTTGTTTTCGACTATCCTTAATATTTCGAGCTGGGATGAAGATAGAGAAAAATCAAAAATACCACCGTGTAGGGGAGGTATTTTTAAATAAAAAAGGACATTTGTATTTATTTCGTTTGAGCAATGGTTTGTCTGGAAAAAATTCGATAATGCAGGTATGTATTTTGCAGCAGGAGAAATCACTAAAAGGGGGAAATCTCATTCATATATGAAGCGTTGGCTCATTCTAAATTGGCTGAATTTAAAAAAATATCGAATTGAAACTTGACATAAGAGTTCAAATAAATATTTAAAACATTTATGCTGAGTCTCAGCTTGTTATCTTGAAAATGACCCGATCTAGAGCCACTTGACTTATCAATGGGTTTCTCGATTTTAGGAGTAGGGCCTAGGTACCGGACCCAGCAACTTATTTTAAAGAGCTCTAGTTTAGAAAATTTTCAAAATATCAACCTGAAAGTTTTTTTACAAGTTAAATATATAGATTCAAACAAGATCAAGGAGTATAAACCTTTTTTATTATTTACTTTTCAAAGCACAAGTAACTCGAAAAAGTATAATTTTAGACCTTTTTAGATTTTTCATCAAAACACTCGAGTTATTCGGCTGCAGATTACCATTTTTAAATATAGTTTTTAAAATAAGTATAGCAAAAACAATTGTGTTTTTAACTTCTGTACCAATTTTTAAGTCGATATGGTCGAAAATGGAGTCGTTGAATCCAAAGGTGTTATAGGTAAAACTAGATATGTAAAACAGAAGACTATTTTCAAGCGCATCGTTTTTAAAAATAACATGACAAAAATCGTTCATTCTTACTAAGAATATTTATACTTGTGTATTCAACTTGTAAAACAAATTTGATGTTGATATTCAAAAAATGGACAAAACTGGAATAGATTGAAATTAGTTCGTGGGTCCGGTACTCCTAAAGTCGAGAAACCATTGCGCGGACGAAATAAATACATATGACCTTTTTTATTGAAAAATACCTTCCCTACACGGTGGTATTTTTTATTTTTCTCTATCTTTATCCCAGCTCGAAATATTAAGGATAATCAAACAAAAATGTTAATAGATTTTTTTCGACTTTGGGAAATCGATAGACTGGTAAATTTTTTTTATGTTAATCTACATACTTTAATGTATTTATTTAAAAAAATCAGCCGTATTGTACTAAATTACTGGAATTTTGGTCTAAAATTACCCCAACCGACTGGCCTAAAAGATGTGTGCATAAAATTAGAAAATTAAATAGAATAAGTAAATAAGTATGGTTAAAACATTATTGTGAATTTCAAATGGTATTTTTAAATACGGTTAAAGTCACTTGTAGTGTCAACACTCGATAATCAACGTCACAACATGTAAATAAACAAAACCATATGCTCGTGCTACAATGCAGCGAACTACGAGTCAGGCTGACCGGGCACAGGAAGTAGCAGGCGCAAAGAAGCAGGAGTAATGAAACGTTTTGCCCTTTGTTTTCGCCGGACCACAACTTTTATAAGCGATTAAATGGGACTACCGCACACAGAGGGAGCATGTGCTTCGCAACGCCTCACAACACCACGCGGCACTCGGAACATGCTCCCGACGTCAGCTCTGAATTTATGTTGCACGTCCGGTGGTCGGGAGCAATTTCTATCAGCGCGTGTGCAAACCGAGTGTTCCACTCTGCTCTGTTCTTAACCTTCAATTAATAAACAGCCTTTCCTCAGCAGATACGCTTTTTCTCCAAACGGTGTTCTGCTTGGTGATAGTGTCTTGAATCGGTCCTAACAATACTGTAAAAATGGTTATACTCATGCGACAGTATTTAGGTCTCGTTTCACTTCATTGATGTACAATAAAAATTCTCTTTTCTTTCTACAGTTTCTACCATAGAAGAACATTCACCTCTCCTTCCACAACATCGGCAGTCGTTTCTACTCTGTCAATCCCAAATTCAAAATGATCCAATAGATTTTCAAGCCTTGCGTCAGCCTTGCACCGCACACAGCAAGGATCAAAGCATAATATTACTCGGAGCCAAACTTCGGCCTCAGGGAGAATGGCGCGAGGTGTGAAATGCGTAGCAGACAGTGGTAGAGGCCAGAGGACATAAATGTCCGCACACTGTGTCCGATTCCACATCGGCTTTGACTTGCGACTCATCCACACGTCAAAATAACTTGCTCAATATAATATTATAATCTTCGTATTTATCACATCCGTCCACTCAAAACCAATAAAACTGCCTAGTGCTTAAAAAATTCTTTTATTTTTATTTTATTTTTCCAGACCTTGAATATTTAATTTGAAAGTAATAATCACCTTATCCTAGAAAATGATCGATTTGTATGTTAAACGAATAAAACTGGATTTGTATTTCTCCAGTTGTGTTTTAATTATTATAAAAACAAAGTCAGAACATTTATTTCCATTAGAACTTTAGGTTTTATTGGTGCATAAAATTCTGTATATTGCATATAACTATATCGTCCGGCGTGATATCTTTGAATAGGATAAATTCTAAGTGATCTCTTAGCTTCCTCCACATTTTACATTGAAATAGTGTGTGCCTTACGTGGTCCCTCTCCTCGCCACAGTTTTTACGGGAAGAATTTTCTGCTCTCTTAAACCTGTAGAGGTAATGCACAAAGCACTCTTGTCCAGTAAAGTTAGAATCTGGTTCAGATAAAAACCTACCGAGTTAATATTTTTATATGATCCCTTATTTATTTTCTGACACATTACTTAGAATGCACTAACGAAATAATACTTAATGCTAGTGCAAGTAATTTGTTATAGGTTAAAATATTTGCTACGTAAGAAGGTAAAGTAAAACTAGAGACTATAGTTGACAGTTAATAAATAATATATATTAAAATATTTCCTGTTATTTGACAGTCAAGTGATCGTCTTATGTGTTGGAAATATTACTTCGGTTTCAGATGACAATATGCGTCCATGCATCCATCATCAAGTGTAAAAAGATCACTCACACGAGGTTTTCAGAACATTAAACAATTGCTACAACTTCTAAGATTACACAAGCATGCGTCACATTAAATATATTTTGTCCGACATTTAAAAACTGTGTTTGTTGTTCATTGTGTAGTTGTTTAACACTATGGAAGAGTTTGTGCATCACGATACTATTTTGTGATAGATGTGATCTCTTTTTTTGCAAAATGTTTTAACTTTTTAAATTATTATCTTATTAATTTAATTTTTTGTATTTGTGTTGATTATTGTATATTTTGCTCTATTTTTTAGTACTACTTGTTGTTTAATTGTATTTTGTGGATATTGTTCCAGTGTGTTGTGTGATATGACTTGTTTTATACAAATTATTTTTGTCAAAGAAAGCAATAAATGAAATAAAATGAATTGGTTTACACCAATTTTTCCCAGTGTACACTGACTGCACCAGTCCCAACAAGGGTATATCCTGATTAAAACAGAAAAAAGCAGCTTTCTGAATCTAACTGGTTTCTTGAGGGAATAATACACAAACAAAAGAAAATATTAATTTTTAAAACAAACTGTAACTTGTTATGTAGGCAATAGCTTAATTTTTTGTATTATGTATTAGTTTGATTGTTTTATGTTATCGTGTATTGTTCCGTGTATGTTTTCAGCAGAAGAACAATGGTAGTCATACAAGTATATACACTCACTGACTCACTGATCACGAAATCTCAAAAACCACCGAATTGATTGGATTGAAATTTGGTATGTAGCTTCCACTAGAGCCCTAGGTGCTCGCTAAGAAAGGTTTTGAAAAAATTCGAACTTTTAGGGGCGGTCAAAGTTACTAAAAAAAACCACCGAACGGATTGGAATGAAATTTGGTAGGTAGCTTCCTCTAGGGCCCTAGGTACTCGCTAAGGAAGGTTTTAAACAAATTTTAAATTTTAGGGGGTTCTGGGGGTCAAAGCTACTAAAAATCCCCATAAGAAATACATAGAGTAATATATTTATTGATATATTATTTTTGTTAATATACATTTAACTTGAATTTGTCTATCAGTGCAAAGCCGGATCGGGCAGCTAGTATTATATATTTTGGAAGGTAAGTATATTCAGCATGGCTCGCTTGGAAGACTTTGTTAAACATTAAAAACACAAACATTTAGGTGAAGGTAAGCTGGTGGCTGAGGTATTAGCCGGTCTGCTACATTTGGAACCTCATAATTTGAACCTAGTTACTAGTTATAGACTTACCTGCGCTATATGCTGCTCCGCATCCTTCATTAGACTAACTGGCATTGAAGACTTAGAAAAGACATTAATAGAACCAAAACTGATATTAGTTATTGCAATAGGTGGCCACCACGAATTCGGCGAAGACAGAGATACAGGATGTCTGTCTATCTTAGTTTGTTATCTTGTATCCTGATAATGGATGTGAATATGGCAATGTCCTACCAAGAATTTTAACCAACACCCTCAACAAAATAAATGTAACTTTGGCGTTTCAAACTAAAAACAATATAAGTAGTATAGTCTGTCAAAACTTAACAAGACATGTAAAAACTAAGCACCTATCCACTTGTAACATCATTACCTTTTAATGTAATTATGGTGGCCACTTAATGGACAATAACCACCAATGCACATAGGCAGGGTCTCGGAATTGGGGGTGCCAGACCTTCCAGAAGGTTTTTGAGCTATGGAAAATTTTAGAAAATTAGAGCCAAAATGGCGAATTTTAAAGCTTGTTTATACTTTTTTTTTTAAACATGCAATAACCTTAAAAACCACTGCATCATTTCGTAGTTGGCTGCCTATAACTGCTTTTCATACAAAGTTCGCTTAATCTGAAACGAAGTACTGTAATCCCATTAACACTAACATAAGTTGGTCCAGTCTGATTGATGACTTAATAACTGAATGGGTTTATTATCTTACATGCTGCACTCCAAAAAAACAATTTTTTTAATTTTGTTTTCAGAAATTTGTGATGATTGGTTTTCACAAACTTCAGAAAAAAGAAAAAAAATCGTTTACTTTATTATATGGGCATAGGCTACGCTTATACAGTACCGCAAGTCCACAACTTGGAAATGGAAAACTATTTGTTCTTTGTTATAGGAAAAGTAAACAAAACATATTATTAGTTAGAGATAAGCATAAAATTCAAAACAATTCAAAATCATTTATTGTCGCTAAGCACATTTTTTATGGCAATAGACAGTGTCAATATAGTTTAAGAAAATCTCTAGGATTAAAATTTCACAATTTTTCAACACATCATTCTTTAAGTGACATCAATATAACAATAAAATAAAATTAGGATAAGAAACAGTTAAAATCAAATATAAAATATACAACCACAATCAACTACAAAAGACAACCTATTTTAATAAACATTTAAAAACTAAATGAACTAGTATCACATATCAAATACTCTTTTATGGAATAAAAAGCTTTCAATTTGAGCCAACTACTGACTCTTAATTTAAAATTCCCTAATCTAGTTGTCCAAGCCTCCTCAGCAAAATATTAAAAAGTTTTATTTTCATACATAGAATGCTGTTGTCAGTTTTTTTTAAGCCTTACATGCATTGCATCTATACAATATTTCCTTCTAGTATTGTAACTATGAATATTTTTCCTGAAAGTACAATTCTTTAAATTCGCCTTAACATCTAGTAAACAATCATATATACATATAAACTGGGTAGTGTCATTATTTTAAATTCTTTGAATATGGGTAAACGACTATCTCTTTCTGCCATATTCTTTATAGTTCTTAAGATTCTTTTTTGTTACACAAAAACTTTCTTAGAACCACTGCTGTTACCCCATAGTGTTATACCATACGTCAAATGTGAATGGCAAAATGCATAATACACATTAATTAGTATGTCCATACTGACACAAGCCAATTTGCGCATCAAATAGGTAACTCTGGACAATTTGCTACATAGAGTTGTTACATGATGCTCCCAAATCAACTGACAATCCAAATGCATACCTAACAATTTTACAGTTTTGGTGGTGCAATCTGTATTCAAACTGTTCAGTGAAAATACCAGTTTTTCGGTTTTACTTTGGTTTACAACTAGAGAGTTTGCTTTGAACCAATGCAAAGCTTTTCCTAATGCTTTGTCCTGCTCTAACTTTAAGACCTCAACACTATTACTACTGTTTAAAAACGTGGTGTCATCCGCATACAAAATAGTCTTACAGGGCATATTAATGGAAAAGTCATTTACAGCCACAATAAAAAGGAAAGGACCTAGAACTGATCCCTGTGGTACCCCAATTTTTATAGTTTCAAAATTAGACTTATCCTGGCCTTGAACAACCATTTACTGTCTATTACTGAGATAAGACCGAAACAAATCTAGTCCAATGTCTCTAACTCCATAAGAATACAGTTTTTCTAGAAGTAATTTATGGGGAATACTGTCGAAAGCTTTAGATAAGTCGACTAGTGTAGCTGAAGTATATTTTATAACATATTATATTTTATACAAATTTTATATCATATCAAAAGCAAGTGCAATGTGGTACTATTTTAATACAGTAAAAGAGTTAAGATGAGAGGGAAATAATCTTAATTTGCTACAAAATCATCCGTCGATTGAAGGGCACCATTTGTTTAAATTCTTCAATTACTGCGTCCAGATCACTATTTGCAGTGAGTTCTTGCTCGACAAATGCGATCAGAAGGTGTTGAAATGATATTGCAGCATTTTTTCCCAAAGTTTTGAAAAAATTCCTTTCACAACTGCAGCTTGTCACTGGAATTGTAGCAAATTATCTAATAGCTTCTTAAAGTTTGAAAACGTTGTTCCTCTGTTGTACTTGGGCAGCCACTGCAGTACAAAGTTTAACATTAGACCAGAACTGTAACCTATAGAATAATAAGGTTTTTGTAAAACATAAACACAAATCTAAATTAGCGGTAATATAAAAACACTTCGATTAACATTTCTTCTTTACTTTTCTTAAAAAAAAAGATAAATCGAAGACTATTGCGAATACTTAGTGTTTTTGGATCTCTTCATGTTTTAGTGCAGAGCATAGACAACTGTAAACTGTTTCACAACGAAAATCACATCAACTGATTACTGAGCAAAGAACCTTCAATAAATGTTCAGTTTTTACTTTGCGAGTACAGTCTGCGATCGGGTTCTTTCGACAGTAATTCTATACTTCCTCCAATTAACTTCAGGCTTAGTCTTACGAAATAAAGCTATGCTTTCAGTATGATTATTATGCTTGAAACTTATTTATTTTAACACTCTAATAATTGATAGAGGCCCTTACTGAGAGCTTTGACCTACAGTAAGTCATATTTACGGTAATTCTCTTATCATAAAAAATCTGTGCACGCTGCGCATGGCTATGCCAATGCATAGACTTTAATACCGACTTACAGTATGTAGTAATGGATGTCATTGGGGAATTTGAAACATAATATAAATAAGCACTTAGAAATGATAAAAATGAATTGTTAAACAATAGACTTGACTTCACATAAAATTTGTTGTACAACACTATTATGAGGATACAAGATAATTACGCTTGTTTAATGTGTTAATGACCACTGTTTCGATCTCTGGAAGAAATCACCTGCAGATCCTTAAAAGGGTTTTTGGTATTACTAAGTATACTGATTTTTTCCAGAGATTGAAACTGACATCCGTAAAAAATATTAGGGACTGTTCCTGGGTGTGGAACATAACCTTGTTATGTCATTACAATTATTTAATTTCCACATTTTTCCAAGTGACCATATTTATATATTTTTTCAATTCCAACATCAGACACAAGTACAATCATAACGGTGATTTGAATCGCTACTGAGCTGTATTCTAAGAAAATCGTAATAGATCTATATACAGTAAGACCTCGATAATCCGGTACTCTATAATCGGGCAGACTCGATAGTTCAACATCAATTATCTTGAAAATTTGAGCTCATTAAAAATAGCAGTTTTTGTAATTATTGAGTGATTTAAGCCCGGTGTACACTGACTGTTGGCTCCGTATCCGTTAAAAACAGTGTGTAAAACTGTTTATCTTCTGCTCAATAAACTTGTCTAAAACAAACATTTCAATCAAAATTTCTCCTAAAAATCGAACCGAATCAAGACAATGTGCTCTCGTTGTCCTTTAAAAACGTTAAAGGGACCGTTTAACACTTTCGTTGCTGACAATATTTTGTTGAACGTATTACACTTAATGAAGATTATTTGAACAAATTGATGTCTTTAGAAAAAGATACATTGAATTTCTTGTAAATAGTTGTTCGACTTAAAACCGCTTTCAGGGTATCTATTAGTTCTCAGAAATAAAAATCAGTGACTTTTAGGGTAAAAATTTTAAAAATCGAGTTTCTGTATACAAAGTCTTTATTCTGTAAAACTTAAAATCACTTATGACTTATGTCTACTTCTCTTAGTAATACACCCAACTAGTGATACACGAAATGCGTAATGTTTTAGTCGATTAATACACCCAACTAGTGATACACAAAAACGTGATGTTTTAGTCGATTGTCTCGATTGTTTCAACATCTCGAGCATCAAACAATCGCACATCACTACGCCGCAACTTGTCTGCTCCGCTGTTCACTACTACGCCTATACTCCCCCTTGCGGATGCTGTTCCTGTTTATATTAATGTTCGGCAAAAAAGACATTGAAATATCATAAAACACATAATTACTCCGCTTCCTATATGCTCAAAATTATTTTAAAGGCTAGATATGTCTTATAAAAAACTAATCAGGTTATTATAGGAAAAATATTTCATCATCTTGAAGCCTGGGGCTATGATCGCAATTATAACATTATCGTGTCACTCGCACGATAGTATACGGAACCTTTTTTTTTACATTTGTTAAAGTCCAGCGCTCAGAGACCTTATTTTATAAATATTTTATGTACAAAATGATTTTGTTTTAGGCTTTTAAAATGTATTAGTTAGCGGCAATCTCTCTACGCAGTTAATGTTACATAGTTTCAACGTGTAATTTTCGTGTTCATACACAGTACATGTGCGTTTATTTATAGTTTATTCCCTGTCCAAACTATTTTAAAGGAAGACCTCTATAATCCGGCATATTCGATAATCCGGCATCACCGGATCCCCGAGCGTGCCGGATTATCAAGGTCCTACTGTATTATGCTGTCGTAGATATTTTTAATGTAAAAATGTCTTCCGCAATTTGTTATACAGATATTTAACTTTAATTATAAAGTGAAAATAATAAAAGACAACGATAAAGGACTATGTACCTAATAGAAATAGTGCTAAATACTATTTCTATGTGAACTAAATACATCAACGTATAAAAACTTTAAGTTGGGTTTCATTATTCAACATTCAACCGTTAAATAAAATACCTACAACATTTAATTTACTTGTAATACCTAACCTAGTAGTAATATTATGTACTTATTAATAAGCAATCATACACATACATTGTTTTTTTTTTTTTTTTTATTAAAAGCAATACTTGAAATTGTTCACATGTTTTGAAATTACAATTCTGTGTCTCTCTTTTTAGTAAAACCTTCATCCTTTCTTTATTTAAATCTCGACTATAGTTTTTTCTTGATCTAAATAATTTGTATTGAACTACTTGTTCTCGTCTCGAAACCAAAAAGTCACTCTGGCAAACTGTAATAACATTATGAAGTTCTGTAGACAGTTTCTGTTGAGTATGTATGCCAATATTCCATAGTGAATATATACACAGGGAGGAGTTGTTTATTGATATATTATAATGTAATGTAAATAAATTAAATTTTTTTAGTTATATTATAGTAAGCTTATTATTTTTACTTTCATCGTTAGGTTGAAATTATATATAATTCTGTAAAAAACTTTTTTTTAAAGTGTTTTATTTATGTAAGGTACTCTAAAATTTTAGTTTAATAAGTTATATATAACAAATTTTTTTTACTGTGATTTTTGCGGAACATGAGTCCAAAATTCACCTTATTTTCTTTTCTAACCGGTGGCATTAATGCAGATACATGAAACAAGTTGTGGGTCCCCTCCTTATTAATACTTTATATTTTATAATGAATATCCATGGAAGAAACATCTGAATATCACAAAAGGTCAAACTAATATATTAGGTAATTCGTACACATGCTTTCTGATAATAAATTTCTGTCTTTTTTGCATGCGACTCAATTTCGGAATATTATCTAAATTGGTAGCTTAAGGTTTTCAAATGTTGTACGTGAATTTTGAAAACACAAAACAGTCCCTGTACTGAACTTTGTAAGATACGTAATTTGGAAAAAATATTACGTATCATCTACAAAACATCCCATCTTTGATCACATATACCGTAGAAGCAAACTTTATGATGTCAATGTACTATATGTTAAAGGAGAAACCGTGATGTCCTTAGTTCCTGCAAAGGCCATATTAGCCACTGCCTCTCATACTCAATAACCAATCAGTTTAACCCACACATCATACATAACGTCAAACTTTAATAATAATTATCCTAACCTTAAAAAGAAAAAGTAACTCAAATTAATTAAATTTATAGGTTCAAAGGTCTGTGGAAGTACTCTATAATGAATTATAGATACAAAAAATGAGATTCAACAAAGCATGGCGACTGATTATAAATAATTTACTCAAACATATTAAAACAATTCAAATACATATAACCAAAGTAATCATGTAAAAATAAATGTTAGTAATAGTGAAAATAAACATTGAAAAATTAAAAAGACAGAAAAATTATGTTTAAAATATTCATAAAAGTGAAATAAATATTTTAAAATAGAAAATGTAAAATACAGACTAATTAATAGCTCAATAAAATGAACCAATACTCGTGAATTTCCCACTAGGTACCAGGTAATTCCAACTTTCACCAATTGCTCAATAGAGTTAAACACATGAGCACGTGTACACACAATTCTTAGTTACTCTCGTCGAACAAATTCCTTTTATTTTAATCACAACTAGACTGTTCAATGATTAAGCTTGCAAAAGTAAACGGTTTAACAAACTATAGCTTCCACTATGATGAAGGACTATCCAAACCTCGTCTGCTCATTTTGGATATTCCTTACAGAATATCGTGTTGATGAAAACAATTTTTCAGTGGGAGTTGTGTTGCACCGCTTCGAATATTCTAGAAGGTTCTCAGCTTTCATTTTGGAAAGGTCTAGAAGAATTGGTGACTTCCGTTCAGGGAATTTCATAATAATCTCTATCTTTTCTATGTTAATTTTGCCACAAATTTATATATTTCATTTAAAGCTGTTTATGATAATGTGCTCGATTCTTATTCCGAATTTTTGATTGGTCCATTCTACTAACTATAAACTGTTGTTTCAAATTCAAACCTAGATGTCTGCATTTAAACACTATTTTACATTACTCAAAATCTTTCCTGCATATAACATTGTATAGATTTACAATGATTTATACAAAATTCAACTTTTCTATAAGTTGGGGTTTGCATAAATTACAATGTAAACCCTCAACTACAAGATGGGAGTGATTCTACCACTCACAAGTAACAAGTATCTTTGAATTATTAGTCTCGTATTAAGTCAGCAAATACGCAATACATTAAGAGTAGAAATACTATTATGACAAACGTGTTCAACACTAACCAATTTAATTAAGTTTGTTTTTGGAAATTTTTAATTTTTGAAAATTATTTTTTTCAAATTTTATAGTTACCTCATCTAATAGGTTAATATATGTGGTAAATTTCATTCTTGAGAGACTTTTAGTTTAGTCTAGGTATTTTGATATCTCAGTGAGTTACTACAAAGAGTTTTTTATAAGGACTGGGTGAAACTCTCCTAATCCAGATTTTTTCTTTGGAGATTACTTCTCTCACACCACACAGTTTATTGGCAAAATATAAGGTGTGGAAAAATGCAGTCATGTGCCAGTAAAACTAGCATTATAAGTGTTCCGTACCATAGATTTTAAATTGCACCAAAAATAATAAGTTTTCCCCATTTAAAGTTTGTTAAAGTATACAGTAGAACCCCTCTTAACCGGTCTGGTCGGGACCGAGACCTGTTTGGCCGGTTGGTCCGAGGTTCCCATAAAAAATAGATGTTTGTTAAAAAATAACCTACATATTTCATAAATAAACGAGCAAATAGGACGTTATTGCAACTCATTTTATTGTATGTACAAACATAAACAAACACGACCAAATTATACGTTTTAATCTTACATCAACTTTGAAAACTGAATTTACATATTCTGTATCATTGTTTAAAAAAATCAGTTACCGTATTTTTCCGTTCAATAACTTTCAAGGATTTGTAAAGCCAAGTCTCTCCATTTTCGTACGTTCATCACGACTAATGCCGTTGAATCTTTTGATGCTCAACATATTACTCAATATGTTGCAAGTATTACATATTTTGTTCCCACGATATTCAGTAAAGGTTGCGACAAAGCAACAGACAAAGAAAAAGAAACAAACATTCCGCTTTGTCAATTTTGATTCTAAGAAAAAATACATTTGCTGCGGAAGCAAGAGGGTAATCAAGCTTACGCTCCCCCTCCCCTGTTCTGCCTGCCACAACACTAACACCTAAAGTTGCGTCACCCAGCTTTATTTTCCAGGAAATGTCATTCAAACAATGTTTGAGACTTCGGCCAGTTACAGTTATATAATCTGTAAGAGAAAAGAAACTCTATTGCTCTATCGGACAGGCCGGTTAAGAGGGATTTTTCTGTACATATATACAAGATACCAACAGAGAAATGAAGGGTTTAGTTTGTTTATGATATACCAATAGTGGCAATGATAAAATTATCTAGCTGTACCTAAAACAAGACATATTTTTTAACTATATTAAATAATAACTCCATATTGCACGTACATGTCAACTCTCCAATTCAGTTGAATACCCCTCTAAGTTTAATTGGAATCTAATAGATGGCTATTTATGAGTTAAATGACAAACAAATTACTAGGAAGAGGCAGAAAAGTGACAATCACCTATTATGTACATCTATGAATACGACAAAATGTGGTTGGGTCAAGTAAACCACTATATTATTTTTAAAAACATTGTATAAGTATCCAAGTCACTAATACGGTAATATTTTTACCTTATTGTTTCCGTCTTGTGACTTCGTCTGCGTTTTTATAAAAAAAATTAAATTTGAAGATAAAATTCTAAAAGTCGTTTCTTGTAGATTTCCTGAAGACATATTTCAAACGACTTTGGAGACAAATAACTTGCCACTGATTTGTCAAATTAAAAATACCGAATGACTTGTTTAATGCAATTTAAAATATGGTAGTCCACAGATACAGTGGTCCTAAAATGTGTGTTTTAACATCTCTTTCCTTCTTCCTTTGAAAAATTATAACACGAAAAGAGGCAAAAGGTGGAACAATATGATCCGTGACATACTAGCAAATATACATAAGAAACCTATTAACCAAAATAAATATTAAACCTACCAATCATGCAAACATAGAAACCGAAGTGTAAAAACAATAAATTATTATAATAAAATGTAATTGAAATTTTTTTTTTAAATACAACTTTCATTGAAGAAGATGAGTTTAATTCGGATTTACTTTTCAATAAGAAAAATTAAAAAGAGAATCATTCCAAAAACATTATACATTTATAAAACTAGTGGACAAACATATTAATTAATTTAAAACACTTCGATACATATAGTAATATGTACCTAAAGTACATTACTGATAACATTAGTGAATCACCGAGAGTTAGGCTTATGATCTGTGATGTTGAAGCAGCATTCCAAAATCATGTTTTCATCAAATTGTCTGTTATAAAGTTTTTAGTAAGTAGGTTGTGACACATAAAGTCTTTAGTTTCCTGGGTCAAGGAATCTAATAACTTAAGTACCAATCAATATTTTCAACAGTTAAAAACTTTACTTTTCACCATTTTCAGTATTTTAGAAATTTTTCTTGTGAACCATGTGGGTCATAAAAGGAAGTATTATGAAAAATTTCAGCTCCTCAGAAAATACAGTTTCTGAAATACAGTGATCAGTGAATCGGTCAGTCACCATGTAGTGTGTTGAAGTTTCATATAAACAGGGCCGGCCCGACCTTATAGGCGTCTAGGCGATCGCCTAGGGCGCTGAGGGAGGATAAAACTGACAATGATTTCAATCGAACAGGAGTTAGCACAAAACATCGATGTAAATGAGTTGGTTTCAACATTTGCAAAGATCAAGACCAGAAACCAAAAAATTTAAACTTTGATATTCTTGTTTAATTAATTATTATTTAATGTCAAGTTATTTACATTGTACATTTCTTTAAAAAGTGATTTAATTGTTAAGCTATTCAATTATTTTTTTTAAAATTTACTACAATTTAAATGATAAATTGTCAATAAATGATACATTTTGAAAAAATTATGAGTGTTATTTTTTTATATTTCCTGCAAGTGAGTGTCAGAATTCACTCCACTAGTAGTTAGGGAGAATAAATAACGACGTCGTGTCGCTCGGTGGTAGTGAATAGTGCCGGTAATTTTTGTATCCAAGGTGAAAGTATAAAGTAAAAACACAGTATCAAAAGGCATTTAAGACAAATAATAACATATTACAAAAATAGTGCGCAAATAAGTATTCAAGTAAACCAAGTACTGATATTTTGTTTAAGGTGGCTACGGACTGGCAGGGCCACTTCAGGAGTGTTTTTTAATGATTTTTTAGGGCAGTAAACTTCCAGCCTAACGTAACAATAGAATGGTCTAAGAATAGTAAATGTAAAAATTTATACCGAACTGAGCTTGCATTGTTCAATGATAATGTTGACCTTTTTTCTATTTTGCATCAGAATGCCCAGTTTGCGACCAATAAAGTGGATGAATTAGATATTCTTTTGGATTCCATGAAATCTCATGTGTTTGTCGTTACTGAGCATGCTTTTAACCAGCATAATATCAAGCAATTTAATTTATTAAATTATAAACTACGATCATCCTATTGTCGAACAACAAAGAAAGGTGGAGGAGTTGCTGTATTTGTAAGAAGTGACTTTGAAACAAACACTTTAGGAATTTGTAAAGAAAGAAGTATATAACAACATTTTGAGGTCACTGGTATTAAGTTAACACTAAATAACAATCTTGTCGTAATAGGTATTTATAGAGCACCAAGTGGTGATTTTGATGTTTTTCTGTCTCAGTTAGAAATTATTTTGAATCAATTATTGGTTGGTAAAGTTAAATTTGTAATAATTGGTGATTTCAATGTTGATGTATTGAAAGATGGTGTACTCTGCAGAAGGTTACAGGACTTGTTGAGAACATTTGACTTGATATGGTTGATTGACTCTCCTACCCGTGTGACGGCAACGTCGGCTACAGCTATAGACAATGCCATCACTAATATAACCAAAGGTTAGTTATCGATTGGAATCGGCCAATCGGGTATCGTTGACCATTATGCTCAGGAGATTGTTTTATTTGATTATTATAAAAAAATTTACTGCCTTCGTATAACTTGTCTCGGCAGATATGTGCCCATAATATTGCCCAGTTGAAGTTTTTACTGCAAGGAGAAAGTTTTCCAGACTACTTTAAAATAGCTAAAGTCATCCCTATTTATAAAAATGGAGACAAGGCAATGATGACGAATTATTGTCCTATATTCTTGCTCCCTGCAATCAGTAAAGTTTTCGAAAAACTCTTCATGAATCGTCTTCAAAATTTCTTGAACAAAATGAACATTATTGTTAAAAGCCAGTTTGGATTCTTGAAAGGGAAGATAACAATTGATGCTATTATTAATTTAATTGAGTATATTTTAACAGCAATGGATGGGCAGGAACACGCACCAAATGTTTTTCTGGATCTGTCCAAGGCTTTTGACTGTGTAGACTTTCATTTACTTTTTAATAAATTAGAAGTATATGGGATCAGAGGCCTACCACTTGATTGGTTAAAGTCATACATGACTAACAGGAAACAAGTTGTTCAGGTCGGAAATAATTTATCTGATCCAGTTGACCTCAATTATGGAGTTCCACAGGGATCCATTTTAGGTCCAGTATTGTTTTTTATTTACATGAATGATCTACACTTCAGTGTTAGGAGCGGTGGTCTAATTCAGTATGCTGATGATACCACTATAAATAAGTCTGAAAGGGCACAGACTCTGTGATACTGAAATAAATGCATTTATCCTAGTAAACACTGCTTGCCAGTATTTTTATGGACATAATCTTAAAGTAAACACATTAAGACCAAGTGCATGCTTTTTGGTTTAATGCCGGGCTTAGAAGAAGGCCTTAATATAGTGTTGGATGAGCAAATAGTAGATGCAGTATCATCGTTAAAGTTTCTAGGGCTCATCCTTGACAGCAAATTGTCTTAGGCGGAGCACATTAATGAGCTGTGCAAAACACTGAGTTCAGTAGTTTTTCTACTCAGGTCACTGGCAAAGTTCTGTTCAGAACACATTCTAAAATTAGCATACTTTGGTCTATTCTCTTAGTTATGTAATTGCTCTGTGGGGTAATTCATCAAAGCAAATGATCCGAAGGGTCTTCAGTTTACAAAAACAAGCAGTAAGAATTATCGCTCGTTTGGGCCATCGTGATTCTTGCAGGGAAGTATTTAAAAAGCTAGGTATCTTGATCTTCCCCTGTGCATACATTTTTGAAGTAATTTTGCATTAAAAGTATAAGGGTTCTGTGACTCGAAACACTGATTTGCATACATACAATACCCGTCATAAAAATGACTTCTGTGGCAAAAAGCATAGATTAAAAGCTTTCGACAAGCTACCATCTGAGACTGGAGTCCGTTTCATGAACAAACTCCCTAAAGAGTTTAAAGAAACGATGGAAGTCAATGTTTTTAAAAAAAAACTAAAGCGGTTGCTGAAGTTCTATGTTTTCTACGCCGTGGAGGAGTTTCTTGATGCCATATTATAGCTTATAAATGGACAAAAATATGTGTATATTTTGTTATCATAATTTTATGTATAAAGTTTAATTGATGTAGTAATTTTAATATATAAAATTAGTTTTAAGAAGCATAAAGTTGTAAAGAAGGGAAAAATTTATGTTTTGTACGATTATTAATATTATTACTATCACATTTAAATATGAATATCACTAGTTATTTTATTTTTGTGCTGTATTTTATACACTTTTCTTTTAACTGATATGTATGTTATTATCTGTATAATATTTTAATCTCCTGTAACATAATGATGCTTGCCATACGAAATGTATTTTGTCAAAGGTGAAAAGAATAAATACAAATACAAATACTTTAGTACTTTTTCCCAGTAGCTAACCTAAAAAGTTTCAAGTTAGATTACATTTTTAATATTTATTTCAATAACTAGAGAGTGAGATGGATAATAGACGATCATTAAAAGAAAAAATATGAGGTGGAGGAGAAACATAAAAACAAACGTCCGTATCCAAACAGATACTACAAAATTATTTTTATGTTACAATTACACATTGTGTAGTTGTAGAAAAACATGGATATATTAATTAAAAATATGCCTATATATTATTGAAAATCTATATGGGGGATAAGGGTTAAAGTGAATGGCTTCAATTTCATTAAAAAAGGCTTGAAACCACTTTTTCAGGCTTCAATATTTAAAAATTTGACTCCCAAAATATATTCCATACCCTTACCAATCTTCGCCAGGCCCCGATTTACCAATGGGCAGACTTGGCAATTGCCCAGGTCTGCAATTTCTGGGGGGCGGAACATTTTTGGAATTTTAAAAATTATTTCCAGAATATTGGTAAAAAACGGGAGCGACACAACAAACTTGTTGACTTGCGTAGGCCTCTAAGAGATCTGGTTACAAGCAACTGTCTATTGCTGTAGCTCAGCATTCAGCATATTATGGTGGAGCGCAGGCAGTGCATGACAGTCCAGCCACAGCCACGTCCGTGGTTCACTGAGTGAAGTTGGCTGTCTGTCTGGGTCTGCCACTGCCACCGTGATATGAGCGCTGAGCGGGAGAGGAGGGTTGTGAAGTAGTGAGTGAGCTGGGAGCATATGGTATATAGTATCAGCCTACCATTATTGGGGTAACCCAATGAAACTATTAAGGAATCACAAATATTTCAGTCATATTTTGTTTGAGGGGGCGGCTACAAAAGATTTTGCCCAGGGTGCAGCTTACCTTAAATCGGGGCCTGATCTTCGCTCATGATAGTTTTTCCTAGGGCGCCACCAAAACCTCTTGCACCGGCCCTGTATATACATGTAGAATATATACTATGTTTCTATGCATAGAAATTGGAGTTTCACAATTTTCCTTCAATGTAGACTTAAGGCAGTATTTCTTGAACTTTTTGAGATTGTTTTTAGCTTTACTTTACAAAGTTGTTAAGGGAGCAGAGATTACCTTGTGTTTTCCACACAAAAATTTATAGCAACAATTTTTTTAAATAAATAGAATATCTTTTATTTGATATATCACTAAATGGGTTAAAAATTATCTCCTAATTTACTACCAAAAACATTCCCTAAAATTTTTTGACTTAAGTCTGTTATTGGGCAATGACTAACTATCACTATGCCAAATTCTTCTTTCATGCAACACTAAAAAGACATATCCATTAACAGCCCATCAAAAAAAAAACTTTACCGTACTCAATCCAAATTTATTAAATTCGAAAATATAGAAAAGTTTTGTTTTTCTGGAAATTCGTTTAGGTGTTGAAAATTTGAAATTGTTCCATTTGGAAGCTTTTTAGTGACCTCCATTAACGTATATAAATTTAATTCTCATTGGACGTTCAGTTTAGCCATGGTGCGTTGGTAAAAGTGTAAGGTAAAAAAGAATCACAACAAAAACATACTTGCTATTAGCACCCTAAAAAACTTTTCTCTACCAATTTTTATTAAATTTGGCAAAAAAAAGAGCAAACTCAAGGGACTTTTATTTAGGCTGGGTATTTAATAGCCGCGGCCGTTTCGCCAAGCCATATGCATAAAGTGCCGAACCAAAACCAACACTTTTGCAAGCGTCTGGGGAAAAAATCATAAAAAAAAAAACTATTCAACCAATTTGGATAATTTTTTTAATTTCGTTGGTAATAGTTTGAATAACACAATACATGTAAAAATGTAGTTCTAAATTAATATACATACAAAATTATGTTGCATAAACAAAAATGAATTTTTTTTAAATTTCAAGTTTGAAGTGAAATTTGGTGTATACAGTATTTTTTATATTTTTTTGCGTTATACCACAAGAAAGAACATGAAAAATACATCAAAAACATATATAATATATTATGTTATAGTGAAATTTGCCATGATTACACAATACAAACATAACACTGTCAGCAGTTGGCGCCAATCAGCTGTCTACGTATTGTGTCACTTTGTCAAAGAAATAAAAAAACCGGTATCAATCGATAGTTTGACTAATGTAGAATACCGTGAACCGAATAATCGATTACAATGATAACATAATGTATGAAATTAGTATAAAATACGGATCGTCTACTGGGTAGACGCTGGCACTTTATGCGCATTTTATATCGTCTACTATGTAGACGCTGCGGTACTCAAAGGGTTAATAGGCTATGTCAGTCCGTGACCATATATAAAGCTATGTAATACAAAGATTAAATCCTTGATTAAATGTAACTTCATTTTTCAATTAATTATAAGTTTAAAAAATGTTATGTCAATTTGTAATTGTTTTATTAAGCTACAGCAAAGAAGGTCAGCAGGCATAGAATTGTTAAAATCTATTATTATGTACCGATTAATTTGTTATATCACTACTCTTATTTAAATAAATCTATTGGAAACTGATGATCTATCTGACTATTACATTCAAGTACAATTTAATAAATAATGAATATGTGTTAACAAAAAGAGGATGTTGTAATAAATGGATGTCTATGTATTATAATTAAACTGTTTATTGTTTTGTAATACATTAGCTTAACCTAACATCTCACATCTTGTATGCATAATAAAATCGAGCGACTGTACATATAAAAAACACATCAACAGGTTTGTTAAAAATCTAGTGATTGTACATAAATATATACAGAATGTTTCAGAAAAAGATTGAAAAAATATCTTGATTGTATGCTAACTGTGTCTTAGACAAGTACGTACCAAGAAGAAATTTTCTATATTTTGTCCATAACTTGGTTATCCATTAACAAAATGAAAAATGCAAAAATCCTTTTTGTTTTTCATTATAAAAGAAAACGTATTTGTCAAGTAACATATTTTAAAGGTATTCATCATAAAAAATTTCAAACAGCTGCCATTTAGTTAGAAAACATTTATCATTTTTTTCTAGTCTGGCCTTTGGGCTATAAAACTTGAAGGAAAATGTGAACTCAGTATGCCGATTGTTTTTGAGATAAAAATTGATAAGTTAAAAAAATGTATGTTCTGTGAAAAACTACGAACAGACTTTTGGGCATTTTAATAATAAAATTGTGAATTTTCTTTAGTACAGAAACAATGCATAAAAGTAATGGTAGAGAGTTCTGAAACTGCCTGTACACAATACAAAGAAAAGTAAAAATAGACTAAATATATAAAGAAATTATGAAAATAATTAAATTTACATTGTGTGACTTATAAAACGGATTTTTTCATGTCTCTTTGTCTTATTTGTTAATCATTCTTTTGCTTGTGATTGCAGATTTGTTACTC
>JAGFPH010000153.1:831919-849554 GCA_018207615.1 Philaenus spumarius
TGTTTATAACTGTAACTCTATACAAAGTACATGTTCGCAAACCCCGCCATTACCCATTCCTTTCAGCGAACCTCAGGTTGAAAACCGGTGTTCAAAACAATACTGTACACACCCATCTAGTGATGAGTGTAGTCTCCAGCGGGGTACTACTATACTATGCAAATAGCCTCACAGCCCAGATTCCTTTGAAGAACTCAAGTGTCAAGAACGCTTGGTCCTACTGTAAATGGTAATGAGAAATGCTATTTGTCCATTTTAAACAAATATTTAAGTTGATTGAAAATGTTCAGTGATGCTTTTCATGTTTAGGTTTTCATGCACGGGTATTGTGGTACCCGACGCCGGCTGCATAAAGGAACTGCAAGAGAGTCGAGTGACTGTGCATAACATTTTGTTAGAGTAGTAAATTGGTGTTAGAGAATTATCTTTTTTTTTCATTTGGACGATAACAAAGAAGGTCAATTCTCATTTCCATGAACAACTGACTTTATACTTTGGAATAATTTGCATACAAATTAGAAATACAAATAATTGTTTCAAAGTATTAACATAATAAAGTTATATACTTATTTGGATTTTGAAATGTATCATCATATGGTGGCCTTCAATCTATGTTCTAAACTTCATAACATAATCATAAACAATAGCAGTATGTTAAGAAGTTGACATAATGCAATAAATGTTAAAATAATAATTAAGGTACGTTACCTTTTAAAATATGTCAATTCCTATTCCTTTTATTTGTGATGACCGGTGACAAGATTTCGTGAGCATGTCCCTAAAGCCAGGGCCCTACTATAGAAATCGAGTTTCACCCAACATACTATTGATAAGAACCACACGTTTAATAGCATTGATGAAATTATGGCTATCTTACACTTCTGCCTTAAAAACCGGAAAATGGACACTCTTGAAGAATATGAAATATAGAAAGCCTTAAAAAATACACCTGATAATGTCTTAAATGATAAACAAAAATTTAATTCGAACCCAGATTTTAACCTTTTAAATAAATATTCTGTGAACACAGACATGTCGACATAAGGAGAAGTGGGGGGGATAATACCTAAGTCTATCCAAACTCTCGGACACACAGTATAGGACATGTCCTTTACGGATGGATTCACAAGCGAGTGACAATATCACTTTTACTGTTTTAAATGTTTTGTGTTCATGTAAGTGTTGTGTGAAATATTTTAACGATGTTCAGCTGAATGGAAATTTTATGTAGTGAAAGATTTGATAATGGTCTGAATAAGAGATCGAAACCGGTCATAAACAAATAAACGGAATAAGGAATAGAAATTGATGACTTTTAAAAGGTACCTAAATTATTAGTCGTACACCCTATTCCGGAGGCTAAAATAGCTAAAATGATTTTTTTTAAATGTTAAAAAGCGATTTCCATTGAACAAGATGGTTTAAGTTGATGGTTTATCAGTTTAATGTAACTTTTTTGTTTTAAAAGTAATAGTATTGAATTGAAATCAACTTTATCCAACCAGACAAATATCCATGGCCGTCACCCGGCTTCAAACTTGGGAAGTTAAGTTTCAGAGTCTACTTGCTAACTAGCATAAGTGTGATATCATATATATTGTATTTAGCCTTTCTGAAATAATCTTCTATATTATTTTGTATCCTGTAGCATGCTTCAATAAAATCCAATTTGTTTAAATTAAATATTGATAAATCAAAATTGTCAGCAAAACTGCTTCCGACCCTAACCTCTTTTGGTATTTAAATAAACTTTAATATTTTTATACATGTGTGTTGTTTTAAAGTTAACTATGGAAATAATTCCAAAGTGATTTTTTGAATGTCTAATTCCAAGGATGTCTAATTCGGTAAATATTCAGAGCTGACTGAGAATATCGTATGGCCTGCAGTACTGGCCATCCGAGCGCAAAGGGTTAAACAAGGTTTATGTTAACATAAAGGTGTTGATAAATAGCTGTAAATAGGGGAGATTTTTGAGCATTTAGTCTATTCTAACAAATTAGTGTAATAAAGATAATTAATGTAAACACTAACTTCGATTAAGTAGTTGGATAATATATTGTATGGACTAATTCGAGACACTATTTTAAAAGCTATAAATTTTAAACAGCTGGTATACAGAAATATCCTTTGATATGAATGTTTTAGACTTTGTTACATAGGATTTTTCAGAAGTTTTAATAGATTTATTCAATAGAAAATTAAAATACATAAACCTTAGAAAAATACAGCTTAAAATCAGAATAAAGGTAGTAGGATACTGAAAAAAAGAGAAAAGTTCTGAGGATACAAACTGTACAGGATATGTATATTACTATATAAATACTTTGTGTTACATATATTTTGACACTAATAAACAATTCACTGAAAATTCAGTTTATTAAAATAAAAGGGAAATATCTGAACACTGGCTGAGAGAATCCAAATCTATAACCTGTATATAAGAGGATACATCTCAGTAGTGCATTCCTTAAAGCTACTATGACAAAGGACACATTAACAAGAACCATTTTACGGCAATTTGTTTAATCTAACTTTTAATAACGTAAAACATTTTGAATATAAAATCAAGACCACCTCCGACTATTTATTACTCTTAATTTCTTTTCGCCTTTAAGTAATACAGAGTCTCCACTATTGCTTCCTTCAATTTAAATAAAAAGAGAATTCTCAACAGTAATATAATATCTTTATCAAAGTACTTAAAAATCACCGGGGATAGTTTTGAGTCTCCAATATTAGTTCTGTCAGTTTGAATAGAAAGAAAAACACCTTGACATTCTTAAATCTTTAAAAGTATTTTGAAAGAATCCTATTATTCATGGGCGCCCATACCTATGGGCAGAGAGAGAGCCACCCCCCCCCCCCCCCCCAAGCTCCCAGGGAAAGGAAAATATGTATATTATTAATTATAGTCAGGATTTTTATTTTAAGAGATTAGCACTAAAATATGTTATAAATGTTATGTGCCGTTTGATTTTACATATACTTATATTATTTTTTACAAGAGTTCAAGCATGAGCTTCTGGGTCACTACTTGGTGCGGCCTCTAGGAGTGTTATAGGTCTTTGTGTATTCATTGACATTTTAAAGGTACAGACTCAATGCTGTGTGGGTTAATATTTCACCTGAACAGCCAAATTGGCTTTCCAAATTTTAAAAGTTTCCTTGGGAAGGCCAAATATTTCCCTGAACCCCTTTTGCCGAAGGTGGGAAGGGTACTCCTTAAGCGCCATACCCCCGTCTAGCCCCCTAGAAAATATCATATGGGCTCTCTTGCTATCATTCTAAGGAAATTTGTCCCTTTGCATCTTCGTTTCAATACAGTTATTAGGTTATTGTTGTGTAAAGAATTTTAATGGCAGCTGTCTTGAAGAGTTAAGGAAATTGCTTAGTTATTCTTAGCAAACTGGATCTTCATAAATTTAAGTAACATACAAAATATCAACTCTGTATTATTTCACCGTTCTAGATATATATTCCCTAAATTTATTTGGTAAAAGCATAAAATGGTGGTTAGATAGAAAAATTCACACTGTAGTAAAGATTTAAATCATTCTTAATTTCATTTATATGTCTTGCAAAACCTTTTAAAATAAAGTTTCTTAACTTGTTTCCGTCAAGTGACCTCTTTTTTGTATTTGCTAGGCCTACGCGTTTCGGGACTTTTATCCCATCTTCAGACACAATATATAAATTACTCAACCGAGGTCATCAAACATTAAAATTAAGTACACAAAACACACATTTCACATTTAAAGTAAGTACGTTTAGGTGTACACCTTATGGCTGCTGGTCAGCGACTGTCAATCTGTTGTCTCGCGCACTCGGAACCTGTTCTTACCGCAGGCTTCTTGAACTTTTATCGCCGTGTCATATGTAATGTATTAGAGTCAAAATTTAGCCGAGACAACAGACTGACAGTCGCTGAACGGCAGCCATAAGGTGTACACGTACCTAAACGTACATAGGCTACTTTAAATGTGAAATGTGTTATGTGTAATTAATTTTATTGTTTGACGACCTCGGTTGTGTAAATTATATACTGTGTCTAAAGATGGGATAAAAGTCCCGAAACGCGTCACAAATTTAAAAAAAAAAAATATGTCACTTGACGGAAACGAGTTAAGAAACTTTATTTTAATCAATTAGTGACCTGGATACTGAAAATGAATTCATTAAAACATTTTAGGTTAAGTTCTAAGTATTTACCTTTATGTTATTAGTGTTTATAATAATGCACCGTAGTGGAAAACTTAATTTAGGCCTAATGTGTATTAATAGCGAAATTGTCCCCTCAGTTGATAGTAATTCTCTAATGCAGGTTTTCTGTTTAATTATGTATAAAAAATAATACTAGGATCCCTTTTCTGTAATAATGAAAAGAGTAGGATATAAATTGTATTACTACAAAATCCGGTCGTCCCATTGCAACGTTAAAGACGTTACAAAAGTTTAATTATATTTAAAAAAGTATACAAAAGTATAATAAAAATGACAAAGTTTAAAAGTCATAAATAAAAAAAATATTTGTCAAATATTAAAAATTATATAGAATGTGTTTACATTTTAAACTGATTATTATTATTTATAGAAATGTAATTATATTTCATTTGAAAGCTCAAATAAAATAATTCTAATTCATAACCTCAAAATGTTCTATTTATTTAAAAATAATCCTGTATAACACATGCTATATATTCAAATTCCATCTTTTAATGCATCACCTGTAACATACTGACCCAGTTACCAACTGAACTACATCGCAGACTATTTGACTGTGACGTCATGTACATTTTTTTATATGTTCCGCTAGAAATATATCAGAAAATTGTGACACGTGGTTAGCCAATATTATTCCTTATTACAATGAAATATTAAATTTAGCGTTTCGTAGGTTCGATCACTGCACAAGTACTTGAGTAATCGAATCGTGGATGCAAAACAAAAGAAATTAACTACATGTTGACTGACTTTAAGATTTTAATGACACATAATTTTACTCGTGTCAAATCTCATAAAATAAAAATTAATCAGATGTAAAAAGAATCTATTACTAAACATAGTATGTTGTAGTCATAAATTTTAATTATAAAAGAAAAAAGAGTAGACAGTACCGTATATTAAATTGCTCTTTACGAAATCTCATTCCTCTCTCTCCTACTGGAACGTTTTACGACGTAGTTGACTCTAAGCTAGGCCTCAACACTTTTTCATTAAAAGTTCAACAAATCTATGTTTTCTGATACGAAAATAGATGGACGAACACTAGACACCACCTAGTGTGTTATTTTAATTATGAAAACATCGTCACTTGAAAAAACAAAACTAAAACAAAAAATACATCACATCTAATACATTAGTGAAGGACTGATTCGCCAATCGCCATGCGCTTTTTAAGGCGATCTTAACATAGCTACTTCCGCTTCTACATTGTTCTAGAACTTTCTGGAAAATCCAACCTAATGAAGTGTGCCCCAATTGCGCTTCCTGTCTATTTTAACCCACGGACCTTTCAAACTTTAACCCTAGAACTGGCATGGTTAAAGCTCAAATTGAAAAGCCCGTTTATAGCGCTTTGCAAGCATATATTTAAAAATTCGCCAAAAATAGTAAATGAACCCCAATCCAAAAGTGTTCCATAGCTTTTTTGTAGAAGAAACTTCAAAGAATTCAAATATGCCACTAAAAATTAGTTTCTTTTGAAATTGTAAAAGTTGTTAGCTTAGAAAGCGAAAAATGTTCAGAAAAGGAAGGAAAAAAAAGAACTTTATGCCTACATAAAAAATAGTAAAACATTTTTGTAATTTTTTTCAAAATACACAAAAGTTTTATAATTTAGTTCTAAATAGAAATATGTAAAAATATATTTCAATTTCACAAATTTTAGTTCAAAATAACATTTTGAACGTTTTTACTACATAACCTGCAAATCTTGACTAATTTCAAGTGACTAGCCTAGGCCAAGATATTTTTTACCAAACAATGTTTTTTTTATACCAAAAATTCGAGAATGAAATGTAGAATCGAATAGCATTCTACCCAGTTTCAAATAACTTTACATTTTGTAATGAAAATTCAAAAACCTCAAATCGGCAATAACCTAAAACTTATTTCTATAGCCTATGTTATTTATAAACTTACCGTTTTATTACAACACCGTTATAAGCCTAATTTCACTCAAACACAATCTACACTTATTTATTTATAACTAAAACACAATATAACACTATTTTATAAACTGTAATAACCATAAAATAACACAAAACAAATGTCAACAAATGAAGTCAATTAGACGGGTGGCGTTCGATGAATTGTGTTCACTTGTAAAGCTTTGTTATACCAACCTATGAGATCTAAATGTATAGAACTTTACATAGATAAAAACTGTGAAGATTTCTGTTTATAACCATATATTGTACATTTTAGGGATATATCGAATAAGACTGTAAGAATCGATTCTAAACAGGCTTGCGTATTGGCCAAATATATATGACCAATTACAAGCTTTTACCGTATATCCTATAGAACAGCTGTTTTCAGAGTAACATGTGATTTGAAGACACAGTTTGAAACAGAATCGTCTGCTAAATTCAAAGATGTAATTATCTTCTTCATAAATAACTTCTGTGAGGAATTACAGACCGTTGAAAATGAGACAAAGTCTTGACAGTATACGGCGTTCATTGACGCGTGAATCATAGGTGATTTAGGTACTACAATTTTGAAACAGTGATTACGTATGTAAATATGTGTTCTACAAAAAAGTTGTAAATACAAAAATTATAGTTTAATTCATTACCTTTCCAACGGTACCGGTTTTATTACGATTAAATCATTTTAAGTGGATATAATGATCGATTGTGCAAATTCTCGCAAAGGTTCGAGCGGGTTGCGTTGCCCCTGAGAGACTGCAGTCAAAACTGCAGTCTGCCACTTTGAGGGTTAAAATTTTGCCTTTATTATTTCTTCTAAATTTTACAATCCTACTCTTAACTAAAAACTGTCTGCTTTGTTTTTTTATTTAAATTTCACTTTAGTTGACTTATTTCTTTGTGATGACCATTGATTTTAAACCATAAAAATAATAATAATAATGCTACTATCCAAATTTATACGCATTCGAAGAACTGCAAATGTTACACCATATATATGAACTGCCTATAAAAATGTTCAAAACTGTTAAAACTACATACCTAGGTAATTTAGCATTTACGTGTACATTTAAGGTTTTTAAATAACTTAAATTAACAGAATAAAAATCATGGTCTGTGGTTTAAATTTAAAACATTCTCATTCTAGCTTGTTCCTAAAATCAAGATTTCAATAAGATAGGATTAAGTTTACCTTTTTTACAATTATTGCTTCTCCCATGAAGCCTACACTTGAGACTGAGCCACCACTAACATATATATACTTTTATAAAATAGGCTATTTCAGTTTTATTTTACTTGCTCCGAGTTCTTTATTTTAAGGGAGGCACAGATTTTTAACATAGTTTAGGCTTGTTTTTGCCTTTATTTTATGATATTTCGCTTGTTGATAGGTAAGTTAACAAGAGTTGTTTCATACTCTCAACATTTCTTCTACTGTTCTACAGCCTGATGTAAGCCTTGGCCTTCTGTACACATCCTGTATATATCCTTTCACACCCATCCTTACACATACCATACATTCATATTTTACTATGTTAACCCATATAGGCTATAAATTAGAAGACAGCAAACTAGGATTGTAAAAGTTATTAAAAGTAAAGTAACACTTAAATTAGGAGACAAATTTGTAAAAATTGCATTAGTTGATCTGCTATCAGCCCCATATTTATAAACAAAAGCGTTATTTATCAGTAACCAAGAGTTACCGGTATGCAACAAATAAGCCTAGGCCTATTCTAAATACAAAGCAGTTGAAAAGCTGATAACTGCTAATTATTGATCTATATTTGGGGACGAAGGTACTGAAAAAGGACATAGCTGAGAGTGAAGGAATTACATACAAGTGAGAATCAAAATTTGGGGCTTTTGACTGGTGAGTGGGGAAGGAGTTGAGATTTGCCTGGACGAGGGATTCCTGCTTCAAGTCTAAAAGTGGCTATGGGAGACAAAAGATAGGAAACATATTTATATACTGGTACTCGATCCCTTTTGGGAGATCGTAGAAATTTAGCTTGGAAAATAAATATTAAAGATTCAGACTTTAGTTATTGGAGAAATTGTAAATGTAAATTTATAAACTCGGTTGACTCACTTTGATCAGTGTTGCATTAGGTTAGGTATAGGCCTACATTTAGTATATTAATTTTACGTACCGTTAGATATAGGTTTTCATTTATTAAAAGTTTTAAAGTATTTTAGGCTATTGAATGTTGTCAAAATGTCTTCCTTTAAGTTATCGTTAGTGATTGATTGAGTGATTGAATAAAACTCTCGTTTTAATTTGCCAAACGAGTTATCAGTTGTGATCCTTTCCTGACATAACAAATATGAAATTGTGATTAACCATAACAAATATGAGACGCCATACAGATTGAGAGTTAATAATAGGCCTATAGGCTAATGTTTTCTTATATGTTGTATGTGTAATGTTTAGGTGAATTTAGTGATCACTTGAAAATAACTCAAAATAGAAGCCATTTTGTGAGGTTTTTTTAAATATTCTATAAGCGTAGCTATTTCACTCTCATAACAGCATCTTCAGATAAAATATACTCACTTAACACTTAACCTGTATCACAGCATTTAAAATCACTACTTTAACAATAATTTCTTCATTGAAAATGCACATAAATATGTCTAAGTTTTAGATTAGCCTAAACAATTTATTCTGATACTAATTATTATAACTTTTATGCAGATATCGTTACGAATCTGCAGAATGACTTCATATACGGTATAGCATACTAACTTTAAACATTATGTTAATATTTTGATTAAACACAATTCATTTCAATTGTTCCAAATTTAAAAAAATCTACATTCAACTTTTAAACCAAAGAGAAATAAATAATAATAATAATAATTTATTTGCCATTCGATACATTTAGTACAATAGACATAGTCAAGATTGAAATTTTAATTTAACCTCATGTTTCTAAACATTAAAAATCTCTACACACATACACTATTACTTACGCATAACAAAAATAGGTTAAAAATTTATCATATCATTCAATAAAATTCCTGTAATGAATAAAAGGGGTTCTCGACAAGCCAAGCATAATACCTTCTTAAACATTTTTTACTTGGGGTAGCATCAAGGTTATTACTAATCTTGTTGTATACTTTTAAACCCACCGACAAATGACAGTTTGATGATTTCTTCAGCCTATAATGTCTCAAGTTTATTTCCCCTCTATTTCTTGTATTGTATTTATGAATTTCATGTCTCTTGGGCAGTTCATCAAGTTTACTTATTGTATACCTAACCACTTCATACAAGTACAAATTGATTACTGTGAGAATATTCAAACTAACAAAAAGAGGCTTGCAATGTATTCTCCCATGAGACTTAGTCATAGCTCTTATAGCTTTTTTTTGTACTATCAGTACATCTTTTATTCTGCAGCTGTTTCCCCACAATACAATCCCATATGACATAATTGACTGAAAAAATGCAAAATAAACATTTCTCAAATACCCTTCTCCAATAACCTCATGTAGCTTACTCAACAAGAAGACAATTTTTGAAAGTTTCCCAACCACAAAATTAATATGTGGAGTCCATGTCAACTGCCTATCAACATAAATACCCAAAAATTTAACACTCTCCTCTGCATTACAAGAATCAACATTTTTCAAACTGAAAATCAATTGTTTCGTTTTACATCATTCAGAAGAAGCCCATTCGCCCTAAACCACTCGGAAGCACTGGCTACTGTGCTAGCTACCATTGTTTGTAATTTATTGACATCATTGCTTATTGTCAAAAATGTAGTAAAAGTATGTTCATATTTCCATTACAAAGTTTTGTGTAAGATACAGGCTAAACAATAATGGATGATGTGTCAAGTGTATTTTACATACTAGTCAAAGGTAACACATGGATAACTACATATAAAGAGGAATATGATAGGCCTACTGAATGGGAAAATGAAAATATAAGATTTCTAAAAGCTCAGCTAAATCAATGGCTAGGGCACGCACTTGGTACAGTTGGAGGAACAGTGTATGGTCTGGAAAATAATGAGATCACAAATAAGGAAATAGAGAAACAAGGGTTGACCTAGAAAAATATCGAAGGATGGATGTGAGATTATATGGCAAAATAGGTAGAACTTTCAAGTACAGTGGTGGTATGGGTGTCGAAGGATCACATCAGGCTATACAGTGCTGTAGAAGTAGTGTCAAGGGTATCGACTCCCTTTATCTATCAGCAAGAAAAAATATAAATAAAGGGTAAAAACATGCCTAAGTCTATGTTAAAACTAGGCCTACCATAATATAAGAGGTAAAAACATGCCTAAACATACGGTACGTTAAAACCTAGGCCTACCTTAAAATACAGAACTCTAAGGAAGTAAAATAAAACTGATCTAGCCTATTTTACGGGTATAGCTATATGTTAATGATAGGCCTAGTTCAGTTAATAAATGGCAAGTTTACATGGAAGAAGCAACAATTGTTGAAAAGGTAAACGTGATAATATCTTATTGCAGTCTTACGTAAAAAACATGGTGCATTATATAACTGTGTTATGCAGTAAACCTAGAACTGCTATCTTTGCAAGTAACTTAGGCTATAGGCTACAAGAAAGAATAAGTCATAATTATCAAAAAGACAAAACATAGGCCTAATCATTACATTCAAATTTGTTTTAAGATCAAAATTAAGAAGCCTTAATACATATTTTGAATTTTTTGGCCACTCAAATTACAAAGACAAAATCTGCATAGGCTTATCTACAAAAAGTAAATTATAGTATTTTTATAATCTTAACTAAGCTATTTTAGGCATACGTTTACTATTCGACCCTAGCCTAATATTTTTGCAGACGACGACGTTGTTTTACATTCTACTGTTAAATGTTGAATACAGGTAAACATACTGTGACTAAATACTATAGGTTAGAACATTTTAGGTTTTTTTAAAATTATTATTCTTACATTTCTATTGCCAGAGATTCGCCTAGGGTCGAATAGTAAACTTGCGCCCTATTTCATATAAGCTATATCAAAATTGATAATGCAAATTAATTGAGTAAATGTTTTGGCTACCTTTAGTTTATCACACATGCTGTTTTCAGAAAAGCCTAAGTTAGCTAGAAAAATGCGTGTAGCCTAGGTCGTAACGGTTTGCCATTATGATTGAATTCAAAATACAGTATCTAACATGTCTCAATAAATCTGGTTTTTCAGGTAGGAGTGGTAGGTACTACATCAAAAGTTCATCTGAATCACCAGGAATTGTTTTATTCGTTTTAAATTTAATATTTTGAATTAAATAGTTTGAAATACTTACAGGTCCAACGATTGCTTCCGTGCATCCTTCAGTTTCTCTGCGAAATAAATAAACAAAATGGCTGCTATTTAAATTTTCGTTAAGTACGTTAGATTTTTTGTAATCAAGTCTTCACTTGAGATATCTATTTTCAAGCCAATAATCTATGTTAAATTTATTAGCTTACTAGTTTGGACCATCTATTATTATTATTATTAGTTAGTTAGTTTCGATCTATTATTTAATGGAACTGTGAAAATTGCTGTATACAAACATACAAAATGAATAATTGTTTATAATAATACTACAAATATTATAAACACTACAATTAATCAAGGACATATATTTAGCTATAAACTCGCTAAACATGAGATCTTTTTTATTCATTTCAAAACTAATGATTGTTATGAAGTTATTAAATATTTTAGTAACCTATCGGCCTAAATAAATTGTATGTTATACCGTATTAATCCAATCTAATCCACCAATAACATATTTGGTGCTACACACATAAAATATCAATGAAAGTTTTAAAATATAAGAATAAGAAAGTATGAGGTCATTCATAGGCGTAACCAGAACGACCGTATGGAGGGGTTACAACAACCGGGGGGGTTATGGCAAATTTTATAAATTAAGATGCAAAATAACACGTTTTAGGCTTCCCAAAAGTACTTAAAACTATAAAGGTATGTATAATTTTCCACTTCTAATTGTGATTCAGGCCCATTTTAGAATAATTAAAATAGCAAACATGACTCATACCCCGCCAAATCTTTCCGTGCGCTGTCTCTAACCCCATAAAACACACGGCTTGAAATACACACGCCGTTTTTTTGTCGGCTGCAGATTAGTTACCGTCGTCACTCTTAAAATTTAAAGTGTGCACACAGGGCGGTAAAATTTCTGACACCGTCTAAAAGCCTCATTGGGATTCATTAAACCGAAGTGTCTAGTTCATCAATCACGAAGTGTGTTATGTAATATATTATTTCTTTTAATGTTTTATTGACATGAACAGAGAGCAACTCTCGCTGTATTCTTATTCCGTCCCCGATTGAAAAGGAAGCAAACAAATATAGCCTACTTCATTTGTGTTCATCCGATCAATAAATAAGGAACATTCTACACTGGGTTTCCTGATTTGAGGAAGTAGAAGAAACATTTTCAATTATTTAACAATGTCGGTTTCGTCATTTGACGAACTACACACGTGGCTGAAGCTGAAGGATAGTATTCTACGAAAAAATACTAAAATAAGGAAAATTGGAGTGCATTTTTTTCACGTTCGCCACTGTTTCAGCGGAGACAGTGGAAAACCGTCGATTGTAGTGGCAGCGAGCGGCTGCACAGCTACCGTCAGCGGTAAATAAACCGATCCTTTATTATTCTGACCAATGTGTATGCTCTAATACTCTCCTTCGCGTCACTGTTGATATGATGGTGACGGCAAACCGTGGCGGACGAAAACTCCGTGTGTGTTCCAGGCCATACACTATACTGCATCGTATATCAAATAAAGTGTCAGTGCCCAATTCGACCAAAGATAATACCAGCAATATATTGATAATTTATTGTAGCTTTACATTTGCATAGGTGTTAAAAACAAGTACTCTTAAGAGCTTATTTTAATGTAAACAAAGTGAAAAATATTTTTCACAATGGGGAGGGGTTATCTTAACCCCCAAACCCCCCCCCCTGGTTACGCCTATGAGGTCATTAAGCCACAAAATTTAAGAAACATTATTGATCCTCTCCGTCTGATGGAAGTTAAATTGTATTATTAGTTATTCGGGCATTTGCCATTATTTGTGTGCTAAAACCAATACACTTGAAATCGCACAGTTCAATACACTGTATTGATTTTAAAACACAAATGAATGCAAATGTCCGAATAACTAATAATAAAGTGTATTAATTAATGAGAAGCTAAAATATGCCTAAAATATTATTCCGATCGGTGTAGCCTATTATCTAAAATAAAAAATATACTATTTTAACTATTCAAATAATCGTCATTATCCCTAGCAATGCATGCCACTTTTTAATAATTGTGTAGATAATTTAAATCATAGATTTACTATAACCTACCCAGTGACGCAACTAATTTGACAAATAGAAGAAGAAGATTCAAATCTGTGACAAATTGCTCTGAGTTCTTTAGCTCTCAGATATTCGCTTTTGTGCCGTTCTGGTAAACGTCTTTGTTTTGCAAATAAATTTAAGGAGAAATTGTTTTGTAAGTATTGTTTTAGACAAATAAATAGGAGCCTATATTATAGAAATACTTTTTTCAACTGTTTTAAATGGTTTAAAAAAGTTACTTAACTCAAACCGAGAAGGGAATACCAATGGCCTATGCTTAGCCATAAGTAGGCTTAGTTAATAATTCATTTGTTCTTTTAAATCAATAAATCTTGGTTATTTATTTAGTACAAGCCTTAAAACGAATGGCATAATTATTAAAACAGAGTATTACACGTATTAGGATCAGTAGCAATAGGGGGGGGGGGGGGGATAGAGTAAGTTAACTGTTTCTGGCATAGTAGAATTTGACATTTTTGTGACAGGATTTTAGGCCTCTTGATGCTTGCAATTATTGAATACGTATTGTGGTTTTGTTTGTGCCTAGTGATAATTATTATGTCCATTTAACCAAACCTCTACCCAATTTCCTCACCAGTAAAAGCGAGGCACAAGTCCCACCATTTGCAAAGGTCAGCTTCTTTTATTCCTTCTTTGGCTATCATTTAGAGCTGTAAAGCGCAAGTTAATAAATTGTATTTGGTATTTATGAATGCATCATTCATAAATAGGCCAACGTAGGATAGCCTATGAACTGTTGTTTTACCGGCCTTTATACTGGCCTGGCACAAATATTTTCTAATATGGAGCTGATATCCTCTATCAGATATCCTTATGCTAGTTTAACCTGCTATAGGTTCAACAGATGCCCTAAACCATTAACCTAGGCTATAGGCCTATGCTACCTGTTTTATACAGGCTTGACACAAATATTTCCTAAAATGGAGCTAGCCCTACTAGTAGACAGGCCCGGATTGCCCATAAGGCCAACCTAGGCCATGGCCTAGGACGCAGGCTTGTGGGAGCACAGATCGCGTGGGAAAATGAAAGATGTACTTCTAGTCGAGCGTGAGTAGCGAGCATCCGAGTTGCACTGGCCTTGAAAGAGAGAAGGGTGTGTTGCGGAGGGTTTTTTTAAAACTATGTACATATTTTGATTGTCATTAGTAAATAGGCCTAAATAGAAAGTATTTAGTAGTGCGTTTTATTTTTCAACATACTTTCTTTTTAGTCAATAGTCAATATATCATTACTTTCGTTTGACAAGGTTCTAACTGGTCCAACCATAATTTTTGGGAAAACTAGTTTGAATATTTGAAGTGCTAACACTTTTTTCATTATAAATACAATTTAGCCTAAACTAAATTACCGCATTATGTAATAGAACTATACTTTGACTTGATATGTGGGTTTCTGTAAAAAAACTCCTTCCGCTGATTGTATATAAAAAATATGACAAAATGCAATTAGAACCTTGTCATAGAGAAATTTAACAAAATTGTAAGTGACAAGGGTGTAAGTGCAGATACAACTTTTTCAAACTAACATTTTCAACTTTTTATTAAAATACAAAACTTACAAAGTTGTATGTGAAGCATTGAAATTAATGTAATTACACATTTTCAATAAGTTGAGTCATATCTTATAAGATTCTGCTTACTACAAATTACAAGTATTGGCTTTTCATACATTTTGGCATTTCAATCAATGTTATTGCGTGTTTAATATAAATTTTTCTTGGAAAATAGTTAAAAACGCATTCAAAAAGGCTAAAAATAAAATTGTGTTAATAGCTCAAATAGTCCCCAGAGAAGCTCTAAAATATGAGTTTTACAATGAAATATGCAAAAACATTCCACACCCCCAGACCCCCGGAAGTGGGGTAATTAAGAACTTTGGACTAGGGCATAAATAGCTGCTAATCCGGGCCTGCTAGTAGATCCTCTATCAGTTATTGCTGTGCTACACCGACCGGTTAAGTAACCATCCATAGTTTAACAGATATGTTAGATGCCCTAAACCATTATCCTAGGCTATAAGCCATCTATTTTAGACAGGCTTGACAAAACTTTTTTAATATGGAGCTAGACCTACTAGTAGAGTCTCTATTGACTATTAGATATTTGTTCTATGCTAGTCTGACCTACTTAGAAACCATACATAGGTTCGATGCATTTGTTAGGTGACCCAAACCATTAACCTAGGCTGTAGGCCTAAGCCATCTATTTGTAACGGGCCCCGCCTCGTTGGGTTCGGCTCTCCTGTGTCCGAATCCTGAAGCGGCGTTTTCCCTGGTCGGGCTGTACCTTTCTGTCCTCGCGCGGACGTACGAGCGTTGTCAGGATGGTGGATGGCGAGAAGGTTCGTTAAAGAAGCGGTAAACTCATGGTCGATTAAAGCGTTTATTTAACCATTAAAGTACAACGACTCTCTGTTGGTTCCTATCCTAAAACTAACATTACGCCATGAGGCCAAAGCAAGATTAATCCCCCATTTAATATTGAGTCTAATCGCGGACGCGTTCACTTCCAGACTAACTGATGCATCTCCGGATGCGTTTCTCTAGCGTCCCCCTCCCTTAGTTAACTAGGAATTGTCTTCTCAGCAATGTACCCTTAGCCAGCCTATACTATGTCCGCTGATAGTGGACCCTTTAATATTTAATATCTTTACTTATTACTTATAATTATTTATGAGTTAAGGGGTACCTGTCACATCACCCCTCGGCTTCACCAGAGTCGGCCCCTTCGACTCCTTTACTACTCCGACGTGCAGCTCTTTGATGTTTGGCTTTTTTTCTTTTTTTTTTTTTTTTTTTTTTTAAAGGGTTGGTCTAGTCTTTGAACCTTGTTGTTTCTCCAGTTTTTTTTTTTGGTCGGAAAGCTTCTCTGGTGAGCGGTGGGAAGGACTCAACCCCCCCACCCCCCCAACTCACAATGTCAAAAATTGATTCTAACAAAAAAAACAAATAAACCTTGACTATTTTTATTACCCAAAAAAAGAAAAATTAATTAAAAATCAAAATTAAAACTGAGTAACCCAACTCCTAGTCAATGCACGACGTTAATCATTTTCATTTCCTTTTTTTTTTCAAAAAAATGCTTGCTTTGGTCTACTTTCAATTTGTTGTATACTAAACACTAGGTTATTTAAAGTTTATGACATTAAGTCATTTGAAACTATTTTCTTAAAATCCAAAAATGTAAGGTATAACTATTCAATTTAACAATGTTAAAAAAAAATTACAAATTCAATTTGTGAACATTTTAAACAATTATTATCGTTCATGGTAACCAACAGAGAGTACCTAATTCTAATAATACAAAGGTAATTTGCACATTACTTTAGTATAATTTCCAAAATAACATTGTTTATTGATATTACCAAATATAGATATTAATTTAATAATTAAAGTATTAAATTATTTATTAGTATTAAATTCAATCTTCGTTAGAGAAAAAAAATTCCTTTATATTCAGCTGCTCAATGCTAGCAGAGAGTAATTATGGAAAACATAAACTTTATGTAAATATTAAAATAGTAAACTTAATTCTAAAACTCCATATTCTTAAACACTATAACAAGTTTCACTAAAAATAAGATTTTTGTTGTTAAGTTAATTCTCCCTATAAGTTTCACATATGGGATGGTTTGTTTGGTGTGGAGGGTAGAAGAAATGATATAGGACAGGAAAGCCAACGGAGCTCAAGCCGTTGCACTTCCTTCCTATATCAAGGATTTTGCAACCCCTTACGCCCTTAGGCAACAAGAGATCAACTGTGGTGTTATAGCAGTAGGAAGCCAGCGGAGACCAGGCCGCTGCACTCCCTCTACTATATTTAAGGATGTGAGAGACGGTGAGAGATGGTGAGACGGTTGGATGAGAGGAATAAATTGCTAGCACGTTCAAGAGGAACAATAAAGATGCAAGTTACGATGCATGAAAAAAATAAAAAAATAAGCGGACTCTACTATGTGCCAAGCATTACAAAGGACACCCACTTAATATTAACTTACTTATAATTATTTATGAGTTAAGGGGTACTTGTCACATATTTTAGACAGGAGATTATTTTAATATGGCGCTAGACCTACTAGTAGAGCCTCTATTGACT
>JAGFPH010000153.1:849564-863934 GCA_018207615.1 Philaenus spumarius
ATGGGTTCGATGCATTTGTTAGGTGACCCAAACCATTAACCTAGGCTGTAAGCCATCTATTTTAGACGGGCCTGACAACATTTTTTTAATATGGAGCTAGACCTACTAGTAGAGGCTCTATTGTAGAGAATCTATTGACTATTAGATATTTGTTCTATGCTAGTCTGACCTGCTTAGTAACTATACATAGGTTCAATGCATTTGTTAGGTGACCCAAACCATTAACCTAGGATATATGCCAACTTTTCCATGTAGTTACCTTACCAATGTTTGCATTAGGCTGTATGACTCTATGGTTTTATTGACAGTGGATTATAGATGTACAGTAGAACCTTTTTAATCCGAACTAATTAGAACCGGGTGGCAAGGCCATAGCCAGGAAAACTTTTTTGGAGGGGGGTCAGGTCACGACTGGGGATTTGAATTTAAACCCTTGTAACATGTTCACTGCTAAGGACGCACGTGTGAGCTTGACACTGAACAGTATGAGAAGCGGCCGACGCACAGTGCACTGCTCGCTAACCCGTATTGGGAGAATTTTCAATACACAGAACATTGCGTGCTTCACACGCCAACCCCCTAAACGACCTTATAGCCCGTCTAGTTCCTCCAAAATCAATCAAAACGTAAAACACCATAAAAGCTTTGAAATCCACATTCGGGGTTGTTCTGACCCCATAACCCCCGCTGGCTACGGCCTTGACGGGGGGTTCGGACTATCGAATCGTTCGGATTACAGAAGATATTGTGTTTTTCAGTTTCACATAACTTAATTGCTAAAATGTGGCTAAAACGGATCTTAAGTGTTATAGAAAAATGAGAAATACATTGCAATTCAAAACGTATTTTGTTTAATTAAAATAGTAGACAAACAGTATATTTATAGTAAAAGTAGTATGCAAAATATTATACCTATAGTGGAAAAAAATCAGATTGATTTTTTAAATGTACTCTTACAGAGTTGGGATTAGTGGATATTCAGATTACACGGGTTTGGATTAAAGATTTTGTACTGTATTTTCATAATAAATGAAAACCTATATCTAACAGTACATAAAATGAATACCTAACCTAATACGACACTGATCAAAGTGAGTTAATCGAGTTTATAAATTTACATTTACAATTTCCCCAATAACTAAAGTTTGACTCTTTAATATTTATTTTCCAAGTTTTCAACGATATCCTAAAACAGATCAAGTACCAGTATATAAATATGTTTCCTATCTTTTGTCTCCCATAGCCACTTTTAGACTTCAAGCAGGAATCCCTTGTCCAGGAAAATCTCAACTCCTCCCCACTCAACATTTAAAAGCCCCAAATTTTGCTTCTCTCGGGTATGTAATTCTTTTTTCCTCCTCTCTCAGCTATTTCATTTTTCAGTATCCTACATAGGCCTATGTCGTAAATTATAGATCAGTTATAAGCAGTTAGCTTTTCAAAACCATTTTGTATTTAGAGTAGGCCTATTTATTGCATTATAACTCTTGTTTACTGATCTAAAGTCTCTGCTTTACAAACTAATGCTTATTTACAAACTTGTCTCCTAATTTACAGTATGTGTTACATTACTTTTAATAACTGTTACAATACTAGTTTGCTGTCTTCTAATTTATATATGGGTTAACATAGAAAAATATGAATGGATGGTAAGTGTAAGGATGGGTGTGAAAGGATATACAGAGTGGTTATAAAGTCACTCCCCCCCTTTAACTTTTGTGTTTGTTAAAACAAACAAATATCCTTTGGGGAACCATACTAACTTAACCCAAAGTATCTTTTGAAGCAATCGGACATTTTGAGTGTCCCCTAAAAATGGGGGATTTTAGGGGCAACTCAAAATTTTTAAATGGGATGTATGGTCATGTGATACCTCATTTTAAAGGTTTATTTAAGACTTGGAAAATGACAAAAATAAAATAAAAATCGGTCCACCCAAAACAAAATGGCGGCCCTAAACGTGTTGAAATAAATCAACATAAAGTTGCTATATCTCGAAAAGGAAGAGGTTTTAGAAAAAATTTCAATAGACAAAAAATTTTTATTTCAAAGTGTTTGAGGGAGAAAAGGCAGTGTTATTTGACATGTCACATGACTAGCTTCTCATTAAAACGTTCAAGTCGACTCCTACATCTTAGAAAATTTTGTAAAAAATCAAATTTACGAAATCTATTTGGATAAATCTTTTCTAAAACCTCTTCCTTTTCGAGATATTAGCAACATTTATGTCGATTTATTTCAACACGCTGCCACGCCGCACACGCACCTACTTTTATTTTTCGAGCTCGCAGGGTCTTCACCCCACGTTCGGACATCACTTGTCACGCCGCACCCGATCACACTTATTAATTTCGGGATCACAAGGCCTTCGACCCGCGTGCTCCCCTCTCTATTTGCCCTTAACCAAATTTTGCGCGCATACGTGGACAAGAATAGGAAATATGCTCACTTTCCTAATTCTAAAAAGTTGTTTGTAATTTATACACTTTATTTTAGGTTACTAGCTCTAGTCAGACTCCTTCTCCGGGCCGTGCCGTTTGGAGTTTATTTTGTTACACACAAGAATTAATATAACCTTATATTCTAACTTAACTTTAGAGCACTGGTTAATTTTTGGTACTGGATATTTAGCTTATAAATGAAAGAAATTAAGATGTGAAAATAAAATCTTTTTTTATTTTAAAAAACAAATTAATTTTGCTTTCGCAACTGCTTAAACTTTTCCAACAAATATAATATTGATATTTATAATTATGGTACTATTTACATTTATTTTGAAACGCTTTTATACCATTGTTAGAATAGGGAATATTCCAGAATGATTCTACTTTTATACTTTCCCCTGAATTTACTATTACTTTAAATTTAATTTTAAAATTTTATCTATGGATTGTATTTAACTTTAAAATATATATATAGCTTGGTTATTTGCTACTCACAAATAATTATGATTTATCGCGGCTTTCCTCCTTGGTGGATTAGGCCTTGGAATGAAGTCCTTGATCCTTTTCTTTCTTCCTGCCTTCTCTCCTCCTAGGATTTCTCCTCTTCTTTAATATAGAGCGATTTCTTACGGCCCGCTTATCTGTACCGGAGTTGGTGATTCTTGCCGACCTACTGCTGCTTCTGCAAACTTTTACGTGGTCCTCGTGTGGCTATCAAAACGCAACTAAAATTTTTTTTTTCCCCCAATCTCGTACTGTCTAGTTTGGAGTCAAGAGACTTACCCTGCCTTTTTTGAGTAATTTTGTTTCTCTTGTGTTTTATCTGGGTTTCTACATTGTAGAATTTTCCTTTAATTATTTAAATTAAGTCTCACGACTTTTTTTTCATTAATTCACTTTGATTTCGTCGATAATTGTTTATTTCCTTTGCAGAGCAATAAGTAATTGTATTGGCCTCGGTGGTGGTAGAATGACGTCATAGCTTCAGCCCCCCTTCGCTTTGTTTACTCAAGCCATTCTGGTCCGTACAGGAATTTGATACTTTTTGTATTTAATTCTTTCGAAGTGCTCTAACTTCGTAACCCCTGGTCCGATTTTGGATTTATTTGGCTCATTGGATTCTTGACCATCTCCTGATTCCTTCCCCCTTTGAGTCGTTGTTGTAGGGTTCCTGGTTCCCCAGTTATCACCTTCGTTAGTTTTCTATTAAATTTGAATTTTATTTTTTCCAAATTGGTCTAAATTGGAATTTTCTTGGTTCTATCCTCTTCTCCTGGTTCCCAAACTTCCAAAACTGTTCTTCTTTTTTCTTTCTTCACTTTGGGCACGGTTCTGTGGCCTGTTTTGTGTGAATCGTCGAATTTTGGATTTGGCAATCCCCCGTTTTGGTTTATGCCCCCTTCTCACATGGTATTTTACATTCACATATTTATTACATATTATTTCATATATATTTACTTCTATATAACTTTATTTCCCTTTATTAAATTGGTTATTTTATTTTATCTATTTTTGAAAAAATATTTTCTTCCAAAAATATTTAATTAGGTTAATTTATTTTTTGTTAATTATTATTTATTTATTATTCTTTAGTTTATCCCCAATTTAGGCCTTTGAATTTTTTAAATTTGTGATTTTTAGCATTTTTCACTTAAGTCTTTGCTTTATAACTTCTTAATTATTTTTATTAAAACAATTCTGTTAATTAGATTCTTATTGGCTTCTTCTCCTCTATTCATTTCATTAAAAAGAATTTACAATTTTTATATCTTAAAATATTAACATGGTGTCTTATGGAGCATAGCAACAGTACATTGATTTGCAGTACTGGACAAAACTCGACATGAATTATCCTGTCGGTTTCTCTTAGAATAATTCACTGCGCCTTGTTTCTATTGCGTTTAACATTGACTAGGCCTTCAATTTACAATATAATTATTTTAAATCACTTCATTTCACTTTACATACATTTTCCCCCTTTGTATTTACTTACAATGTGTCATTTTATTTATTACTTATCCTAATTTTGCATATTTAGGCCTTCTGGCTTCTATTTACAACTTTTTGTTTTAGGCCTAATTACTTTGGTAATTAGTTCATTTGTGTCGGGTTTTTGCCCGGCTTAACGCTTAGGGCCGCCATTTTGTTTTGGGTGGTCCGATTATTATTTTCTTTATGTCATTTTCCTAGTCTTAAATAGACCTTTAAAATGAAATATCACATGACCATACTTCCCATTTAAAAATTTTAAGTTGCCCCAAAATTAAAAGAAATTTGAATTTATTCTTTAAAATAAAAATTGCACCCCTCCACCTAAAATCAGATAATGAGAAAGCAGAATTTACAACTATTACAAAACTCATGTGCTCAAATAAACGTATTTTGTATGTAACTAAAACATATAAAATGAAATATAAAACCTTCATATATTAACATTATTATTAAAAAATAATAATAAGTAAACTTTGAAAAACAACTGATCTTCTTATCAAAAACTTATCTTTCAGTCGTGGCACTCATCACACACCATGAGCACCCATACCTATGAGCAGAGGGGGGCCACAACCCCACCTCCTAGCTCCCAGGGAAAGAAAAAATGTATATTATTAATTATAGTTAGGTATTTTTCTTTAAAAGATTAGAACTAAAATTTGTTTTAAAAGTTACATGCCGTTTGATTTTACATATACTTATTTTATTTTTTACAAGAGTTCAAGCATGAGCTGCTGGGTCCCTACTTGGTGCGGCCTCTAGGAGTGTTATAGGTGTTTGCGTATTCACTAACGGTGTAAAGGTACAGACTCGATGCTGTGTGGGTTAATATTTCACCTGGACAGCCAAATTGGCTTCCCAAGTTTTACAAGTTTTTTTGGGGAGGTCAATAAAATACACAATTACAACACAATATGCAACAATTTTTAACACACAATGCATTGCGTGCTTCGCATGTCAACCTCCGTATTGGGAGTATTTTCAATACACAATGCATTGCGTGCTTCGCACGCCAACCCCCATATTATGAGTATTTTCAATACACTGTGCATTGCAGCTCAAGTTTGAACTCTAGTAAAAAATAAAATAAGTACTGTATATGTAAAATCAAACGGCATGTAACATTTAAAACATATTTTAGTGCTAATCTCTTTAAAGAAAAATACATAACTATAATTAATAACATACATATTTTCCTTTCAACGGGAGCTAGGGGAGGGGGGGCGTGGATTATATCAATTCCAGTTTTTGCCTTTTATCTTGTTCTTTTATTATGTTGAGAGAACTACAGTATGATGTGCAGATTGATACAACTGCTAAACAACTTTTGTACAAATATGTATTTATTTTAGTCCCATAGACCAATGTTTAGGAAAGGTGCCACTAATGGGTCAACATATAGAGTTATATGTCAGAGAAGAGGTTTGAAATGTTTTTGGCCTCTCTCAAGGCCGTAGCCAGGGGGGGGGTTAGGGGTCAAACCCCCTGAAATCCCGAAATTTAGTATAAATTAATTCTAGGTTTAAAAAATTAAATTATAAAATAGACACCACGACAGAGGATCCAGCAACATATTTTACAGCATTGTGCATTGCATGCATACTAATATTTACATTTGCTTGATTAAACTACAACGTACAATACGCATGGATGCAGCAGTTACAGCCTTTCTCCCTCGTGAAGAAGAATGGCACAAATTAGTGGTCTGTATAGATGCTACACATGTACTCCATTGACCTGTAAAACGAAATATAGCACAACGCATTTGCCGTCCGTATAAAATGGCCCTTAGCTAATTTAACCTTAACTTAAAATTTTAATGTAATTTAAACTAATGCGTCTTTTAAATACAACAATAAAATGTTCAACATATACAAATTCACACTTTTACCAAAAATGAGTACACAAACTTAATTACAAAACTTTTGAATGTCAATGTACATACTCCGGTTTCAGAAAGTCTTAAGGTTTTTGAAAGCTGCAGCCTCTTGCTTACGGAAAGGTACTTTCTTCTTTCGAACTCGGCCTCTAAAGATATGATTTGTGTCGCCCCGTAAAGGCAGTCTAGGCCTCTATCTTCGTGTCTGTTTGCGTCTATGTTCTTGCAATCTGCACAAATATTGCAGAATTGATTATTCAGGTGCACTTAATGAAACCTTATAATTTGGTACGCTTTTAAAACGTAATATAAAATATTTGTATCCCAAAAGAGAACTTAATATAATTATTATCTAATTCTAAAGTTAAATTTTTTGTACGGTAAAATTACACCATAGCGGATGGACAGCAAAATAAGCGTTTTCGGATCTGTCTCTCTTTCTATGTTATGTTTATAAATATACTCTGAACTGTTGTTTTATTAGTGCATTTCCATATTAAAGATGATCTATTGCAGTGACTCTTATGGTAGACCCAAGGACGGGAGTTGTACATGAGCACCGATCATGGTCCCCAGAACACGTTTTTTGGGTGTCATTAAAAACTTAATGTACAGGTGTAAAAAAAGTCCCCCCTTTTTTTGTGGAACAAGTAGAAATAAATAAATGAGCTTCGGAATATCTTTATATGACAAAGGGAGATGAACTTTGGTGTAACCGATTATTTCACCCCTTACTTCAAAATTGGGAGTTGAGAAGGTAATACAAAAATCTTAAATACAAAACCGCATCAAGTGATCCATCATTTTAAAGGGCTGATCATAATCAGCCCATAACCTAATAAAATACATTAAGTTATAGTTGAGAATTGTAATAATAAAAGAAGTACACTGATCATAATCGGCCCATAACCTAATAAAATATATTAAGTTATAGTTGAGAATTGTAATAATAAAAGAAGTACACTGATCATAATCGGTTTATAACCTAATGAAATATATTAAGTTATAGGCCTAATTGAAAATTGTAACAATAAAAGAAGTACACTGATCATAATTGGTCCATAACCTAATGAAATATTTTAAGTTATAGTTGAGAATTGAATAATAAAAGAAGTACACTGATCATAATCGGCCCATAACCTAATAAAATATATTAAGTTATAGTTGAGAATTGTAATAATAAAAGAAGTAAACTGATCATAATCGGCCCCCTAATAAAATATATTAAGTTATAATTGAGAATTGTAATAATAAAAGAAGTACACTGATCATAATCGGTCCATAACCTAATGAAATATATTAAGTTATAATTGAAAATTGTAATAATAAAAGAAGTACACCTTCTCTATTGTAACATTTTGTTAAAGACTGGCCTAGAGAGGAAACACATGTGTTCAACAAATATTCAAATTGTACTTAATCTGACACTCCCTCTCAATTTGAACCTTTTAAATTTTACATTCGATGAAACCTCTTCCTGGATATCCTTAGCTGCCAAACAATAACACTATCAAAGCGATCTGGCATTGTTAGTAGAAGATAACAAGTTTTGTCAGTATCATCCATCACATTTTTACCAACTGCATCAAGCTCTTTTATTAACTCTTCAAACTTATTAATGTTCTTGTAATTCACCTTCCACGAATTTCAGTGATAACTTTTTCATCAAATACATTTTAGAAAGTGCACTCTTTCTTTGAATTACATTTTCTAGTCTTTCAATCATCTGCACTATTCTATGTATTTATCCGACAAGGGCTGTACTATAGACTATAACATATTGTGCCTTTGCATCTTTCCGCTTAAATTCTATTAGTTCATTTCTTTTAAGGACTTCTACTTCTGTGTCAATAGTTTTCAAAACAGCATTTACACTATTCTTTTGTAGGACAATACCTATTCTGAATTTCCAATTCGTAAAATTGTCAGCAGAAAGCATAGGAAAAGGACTTTCTGTGGACTTCAATAATAGCAAACTGCTAATAATTTTCAAGATTTTGTTATTCTACTAACAAATTTTTCTTATTTTTATAACTTACCTGATCATAATCGGTCCATAACCTAATGAAATATATTAAGTTATAATTGAAAATTGTAATAATAAAAGAAGTACACCTTCTCTATTGTAACATTTTATTGAAGACTGGCCTAGAGAGGAAAAACATATATTCAACAAATATTCAAATTGTACATAATAATCATCTGACAATAATTCACTGTCGTGAAATAATAGATGAAAGAAAATGAGAGAAAAATATTACAATTTTATTAATTATGAATCATAGTGATGAAAGAAACAAATTCCCTGTAGCGAAGCACGGGTATTCAGCTAGTATATTATATAGGTGATAATATTATGTGTATAGCTTTACTAAAAATTAGAAACAAGCTATTCAATACAATAATAATTAGATCATTTTGAAGTGATAACTTCTATTGGCCCGTTGGGCACTTTCGTTTTTTATGTTTCTGAACTTTTTGGGTAGACACAAGTCAGAGCGTGGAGAGGGAATAGGCGATACATAGCATATATAGACAAGTAAGCGCGTCGAGAGGGAATAGGCGTTACGTAGTATATAATAATACGTTATTATAATATTATAATTATATTATATTAAAATATGCGAGAAATAGTGTTCATTATAATTTAAGCAGTATTTATTTAGTGACTAATGATTTTGAGTGAGGTATTATAATTATAATATGTAAGGGATAATTATAATAACAATTATTATAATTATAATATATTATCCCTTACATATTGAATTATTCTTAGAATTCTATGTTGAGTGCATACGCTAATACCTGACTCAAAATCATTAGTCACTAAATAAATACTGCTTACATTATAATGATCACTATTTTTCGCATACTTATTGTAATTATAATATTATGTTATTATATTATAATATTATAATTACGCAATTTCAAAATATGATATAATAATTTTGACAGTATATTGACTTAGTTTGTTGACCCTTATTCTCCTCTAATATTAATACTGATAAAAATATAAATCGGTCATAGAAGTTATCACTTCCAACGTGTGGTCTTAAGCACACCCAATGTTTTTTTTAATGCGTAAGTTTGAATATGTGTTACTATTAAAAATTATACTTATCGTTTTTCAATAGTATTTATGTTACTATTAGTATAATACTGATAGTATTATAACATAATGTTTTGCTATTTTGTTACATTTATCCTAATATACAAGAATGCATTAAGCTTCTTTTCGTGATAAATTTACATCTAAAGTGACGAGTTGTTCAGGTGGTATTGGGATATTACGAGAAACACCAGCTAAAGAAAATAGCCTATTAGAAACAAACGATTCCCACTATAATAGTTGGTCCTCTGTACAGTTCTCTAGATCTCTAACACTTAGAAAGATAACATTTCCCAGGAAAGTGTCCCTTAACACAAAAAGGTGCCCGAATATTTTTGTTAATCAATTATTCTTTAATCGGTATTTTCTCATTTGAATAACATAGAAGTCTAAAATAACTACCATTTTTAAGTCACTTGTTATTTTATTAAGCGTAACTTACTAAGAACAATTTTATGATTAGGTAGCTGATGACGTCTGCACCAAGTGCATGTGTAGTTTAACGTACAGACATATTTTTTTGAATGACTAGTTTACAATATTTGAAAAATCACATTGCATATATGTTTAGTAAAATGTAATACACTTAAACCAATCGGACATATCTCTAACTGTTAACGGTAATTTATTGAATAATTTGTATTGCTAATACAAAACTATTATGAGATTTACTCAATCTATCTTAAGGAGTAACAAGGTCTTGTTATGTCTCACATTCAATATGTGGTTAGATCCTGCAGTATTAAAACCATCAATATTATGTCTTACATAAACTAAATTACAGTAAATACACAAGGCAGGCACAGTCATTATTTTAAGCGTAACTAAGCTTTCTTTACAAGATCGTTTATCTCTTAGACGTTTTATAATTCTGATGGCGTTTTTCTGCTATAAAAGCACCCGATAATCTGAGATGACATTTAATATTTTGATATGTACCATAATCAAATAATGATTAATTTATTATAAAAAACTTGGTGTGTATTTATTATAAATAGAAGATGAAAGTGAATGTAGGCTATCCGCTATCCGCTATCCTTTATTAACTCCTCAAACTTATTAAATTAATGTTCTTGTAATTCACCTTCCACGAATTTCAGTGTTAATAAATTTTTCATCAAATACATTTTAGAAAGTGCACTCTTTCTTTGAAGTACATTTTCTAGACTTTCAATCATCTGTCTTGCACTTTTAACATCCTGTACATATTCTAACATAGATAGACCTAGGAAAAGTATCTTAACCATTTTGTAGTATGGTGAGAAAATATAGAAATGTATGGTGGTTTATGTTACAGAAGATGGCTGAAGCATTACCTTCCATGCCATTGTTAAATGGTATGGATGATCTCGATGGAGTCAATGAATCGAACAGCGATTCTCGCCTTTCAGGGCGATATAGTAGTGAATTCTATGTTTCGGAATCGGAAGATCAAGAAGAAATAGAAGAAGCTTTCAAACATATGGAAGACGACGAAGTCTTTCTTCTGAAAACAGTCAGAAAAATGATGTACGAGAACACCCTCATAAGAATTAAGTTAAGAAAATTAAAGTCTAAAGTAAGAGATAGGTACCGCCAGAACGGCGACTATCCTCAATCAAATTTTGAGTCAGAAGATAAAAAAAACATAAAAATAATTACAAACATTTCATCACAAATTAATGTTCCTTATTTTAAGGATCACTTTAATTTCCCGTGTTGGGACAATGATGATGTAAAGGTAAAGCTCGAATTTGGTTTTGGACATTACAGTACTAAAAGAACAAAATGGACACCTACTAACAGAAACATCCTGAATGATTCAATCAAAGAGCAGTTGATAGAGAAAGAAATATCACGATTGGAAAGCGATCTGAAAAATTTAAAACTGGGAAAAGATGAGCTAGATGCACAGAAAGCTGTTAATAGCAGAAAAATTGAAACATTGTGGAGTAAAAATTTGCCGGAATTGATGGAAGGTAAAAGCGATTGGGAGTTCGATTGGGATCGAATATTTGCGAACAATGATTTTAAAGAATCTCGTACTAGCCACAGTATCAGACAGTATTGGCATTTGTATCTTAAGCCTTCCATCAATAAGGACCCATGGAGTAATAAAGAAGACCAAAGGTTATTAAAAGTAGTAAAACGACACAACTACCAAGACTGGGATGCTATAGTACAAGAACTAGGCACAAATCGTTCACCTATTCAAGCGTTTATGCATTTTAAAGTTAGGTTTATTAAGGAAAATGAAGTTGGCGGATGCCCGAGCCCTGCTCGATGCGAAGAAGTGACTACCGCGATGGAAAGTATAAACCTGAGCTCGAACTATGAAGAGGATGATAGGAGGAAATTGAGGGAAATTATAATAAATCAAAACGGTTTCGACGAAAAAAAAAAGAAAACCGGCAAATTTAGTAAAGAGGAGGACACAATAATATTGTCAGTTGTACAAGAATTCGGTTTTGATCCGATAATGTTATCCAGTTTGTTAAAACATCGCACATCAAGACAGATAATATCACGATATAATCGTTTAAAACCCGATGAAATTAAATTAGGACCGTGGCAACTTCACGAAGATCAGTTACTGCTGAGACTCGTTGAAGAGCATGGTGTTGGCAACTGGAGTAGGATTTCGGAACGATTTCCAACAAGAAATCGTACCCAAATTAGGCAACGATACAATAGAGTGCAAAAACAAATGAACTGCGATAAAGGATTCGATGTCGAGAAAATCCAAAGAAAAAAAGCTCGAAAAAATTGGCGTAAACGTGACGACTGTGATACTAGAGTAGAACAAATTATCAACGAAATAAAAGAAAACCCTTCATCAAAAGTAGAACAATTCATTGAACTTAAACGTCATTTATGCCTTGAAAAATCGTCGGTGATAAGAGAATGTAATCAACAACCGGTGATAAAGAAACCAGAACGTTTAAACAATGTTGCTAAAAACATGAGATTGAAAAGGAAACAAAAAATAAAGGGAACATATATTAAAGAATTGCAAAAAAAAAACACACGTGTGAACACTCCAAAGGAGAAAGGTAAGTCTGATATGTCTCTATAAATAGAAGTAAAGTCTGGTAAAAGTATGATATAGGGTATAGCTATCTCAGCTGGTGTGGGGTAAATGTGACCTCACTGGACTGTCTACGTCCAATTGTATAATGTGTCCAAAATAATAAAAAGTTTTTTACCCGGAAATGCCGTACCATTACCCCCCTATTACACTAGGCCGCCAAGTGGTGCCACCAGTAAAGACACCGGTGTCGCTGCTCGTCATGGAGCATTGATTCTTATAGAGCCTATTACATTAGGGCAGCCAGTGGCGTCACCAGATTTTGGCTGCTGACAGGTTGCCGTGCCCAGCGACCAAGCCGGCAACCACTGCTGGCCAAGAGTCGTAGCGACGCATTGTATCTTACCGAGCTTATTACACTAGGGCGCAACCAGTCCGGCCACCACTAATAATAAAGTGCTGTTATCACCTTTAACTTAACTATTATCCTTCATCCCATTGTTTTGATAGTTATACCATCCGATAGGGAATTAAAAGTGCTACAAAAAAGGTGCCTTGATAATTTTTGTTAAAATGTACAGTTTTTGTGTAATTAAGGTTTGAAATTTTCGAATAGTCGCCTTTTTGAAACGCATATTTGTTGATAATAGCTCATTTTAATTAAAATAGATAATTGTTAGGTATAACGTCGTGTCAAGTTTGAACTCAATCGGTCAAACCGTTCTCTAGATATCAATTATTTTGTAAAAAAAAAAAACAGATACAGACAGACGAAAAAGTAAGCACCCATGTTTATATTGTGAAATATGTTTGTCTCGATCCCAGGGACAAGTCCACAAAAGGGAACCAAAGAGTTCGGGGACACTCTGTATAACATATTTTATTTCTGTAGTTGACATAGTTATTAAGCTACAGTTTTTTTATTTGATCGCCACAAACATGTAGTCAGATGGAGCAAAGCGTTCACAAGAAGTGACACAGTTTTAGTTAGAACTTGATATAATTAAACTTTCCTAATACTAATAATGAGCTTTCTTTCTACTTAATAATAATATAAAATTTAATTACTTACTGAGTAATGTAATTGATCCGTATAAATAAAGAATTTTGGAGAGATAATTCATTTCTCCACAGAAATTGATTGATGAAAACATATATTCTAAACATGTTATTTATTATTTTTAATTCCTACAGCTATGTTTATATATAAATTGATAGAAAATATTTTTAAAAAACCTCAAGTTATTCAATTTGTTTATGGATAAAAGTAGGTTACAGATTCTAACAAGTAACACGCAAGTAATTTATTTACACTGGCTGTGCCGTCTGGTGGCCTAGTGTAATAAGGGCCTTAGTAATGCGATTGGTCACATTGGCACCAATTCCATAGGAAAGACGAGCTGTTGCAGTGATCCTTAGGATTGGGAGTAGTAAATGAGCACCGATCATGGTCCCCAGAACACGTTTTGGGGTATCATTAAACATTTTATATATGTATATATGAGTTCACACTCTAATGGCCACATTTTAAGTCCGATTTGGTCCACAATTTGGTTTTCGAAATGGAACCGACCAGTTCGTTAGCCAAAAAATCCAACTACCGGAAGCACATTTTTTGACAGGAAGTAACTATTTTTGGGGATTTTTCGTACTAGAATGAAACTTATTTTAAGTTCCGATCTTAAAAAAAATAAATGTAGGATATTATTCTGCACTTTTAGTTGTTTTACATGACCTTGTAGCTTGCTTGGTTCCCTCAAAACCATTAATTTTCACCGTGGGAGCACCTTCTGATCCTAGACGGACGTCCGTGTTTGTACGCTGTGAGTGAAGTGCAGCAGTCCATAACCCAAGGTGCAAACTTGTAAAGCGAGTGGAACGAAGAATCGTGTGAGTTAAAACTAGAGGCTTAGGTGCAAACTTGTAAAGCGAGTGGAAC